>VZTU01026303.1:0-45530 GCA_013400835.1 Zapornia atra
AAATTATCCTTTCAGCATCACACTCCAGTCACAGCAGTATATAGACCTGAAAACAAAGCCTGGAGTCCAATCTTGGGAAATGGCTTCATAGAGTTCCCATTACAGAACTGCAAGACCCTTCTTAACAGTAGGCAGGTTTCAGTCTTCACCTCTGCCAGTGTAGCTCTGTTTCAAATCTTTGGTCCTCTGTTGGTTCCAAAATTCCCACTTCCAGACTGCATTTTTTCCCCAAGAGTTTCCACCCATTCATTCCATCATCCTTAGCTCTTCTGCTTGATGCTAATCTTCCCAAATTGTTTGCTATCCACAGACATATCTCTTCACAACAGCATCATTCCCATGTGCTCTTTGAAGTGTTTCAGTCGCCTCCCTTTCTCTCCTGAATTCAAAATGAAGTTCTGGTGCATATGTTCAAGACCCTTCCTCAGTTACCTCCTTTTTGCTTATCCACAGTATTTTTTATCTTGTAGTTAACTAGTACAACCAATGAATACCACTGTCGCTCTGCTCAAATGAGTGTTATATCTTTACGTCCCCCACTGACCCTAATAAGAAGCAAGAATAGACACCTGAAGCCACCAGTTTTCTTCTTAGTCAAATAACCAACATCTCTCAGAGGAGACACGCGCCTCTGTGGGTTTAGAAAACATAATCTGTACCAGTCCAGAAAGAAAAGATCACCCAAAAGAATGTGGTGCAGCATTTCCTTTCAAAAAACTTGGCAGCAAAAGAGCAAGAATAATCTCTGCCTTCCTTAGAAAAAATATACTGAGAAAACAAGACAGAGAATAAAGTCTTCTGATACTGGTGCAGTTCCTTCTCTAGCACCTCTTATTCTCTGCAAGAGCTTGACTCATAACCAGCTCAGAAAATGTACTCAAATCTGAATATGTATTTAGGCTGAGAAAAGGCAATTAACATATTGACATTTCAAGGACAAGACCACTTTCATTCAAAATACTGGCACAGCATCCACTTTCATCATTTTCAACAGATCACTACTATAATTATTTATGCGATGAGTTTGGAGAATTTTCTAGCTGCTTTGCAGCTCTTCTCAACCTGTTCTTGCTTGTGGCATAGTCATGACATTCTTTCTCATAAACATGCAGAAAATAAAGCTAAAACATCCTTTGTGAAATATTCTTGCATCAGTTTAGCAGTCTTAGTTTTTCTTTAAAATGTATTAATATTCTCATTTAGCAGCAGAAAAAAAGTATCTCAGACATCTTTATTCTGACATGGACATATATGAAATAAAAATGTTTCAATGCAGCTGTTGGATACTCACTGAAAATATTAGTTCAGGTTACACATATTTAGAGCACTGAAAACATGGGATATGAGAAATAAGTTAAGAAAGAACGTTCTAATTGTAAACTAGTGGTATAGAAGTTTTTAAACAATAGTAATGAGACCCAGGATATAGACATCTTGAATTCTGCAACCCATATTAAACAAAGTACAGCCAGACGCAACAGTTAAAAATACGTAACCACACAAGTTCCCCATTTGCCCTCTTTTATTTGCTCTGTGTTTTCAATTTGTAATGACAATTTTGTATCAGAACAATAAACCAAGAGGATCATCTTTCTTTTGCCAGCTGTGACCCAAATGACTAGATTTGACTGTCCCATGAATGGAAACTGACAAATGAGACTTCAAAAGACTTCCCATTGCCAAGTTTAACAAAATTCTGCTATCTTTTAACCAAATATTTATGTATTACATGACTGTGTTTTATTATATTTATGTATTACATGGCTGTGTCCTATTAAATTTAAGTCTCCTCTGATCAGCGATACTCTCAGTGTCATTTGTAATATTTGGTTTCAATTAATATACATGGGACTGAAAGAAATGCACAAAACCTTGTTTATTTTCTAGCAGTTGATGGTAACTGATTAAATCATTGCACATGGCATGCTCTCCATACCCTGTTTACTGTACAAAGCAGCTGGCAGGCTGCACCTGTCAGCCTACGAGAGAATCTCATAAAGCTGCCAGAGAAACAGTGTAGCTGAATACACATCTGCTAATAAATTCTTTTCATCATATCCTAATCAAACAGCATATGTAGTTTATGGCCTTGCTAATAAAGGCCTTGAAATATCTGCTCATGAACTTGATTTTATCAATGCCAACCCGTATGACTAGTTTTTTATTTACTCCTCTGCTCCGTGGAAACGTGGGTGGTGAAATGCTGGAAGCACAGGAAAAAGGCAATGAATATTGATCATTGACATAGTCAAAGGCAACTCCGTTCTTTTATTAATCTTCTTTGTCCATTGATAGGACTGCTTCACTGCTCTGCTTGCCAGTCACTCTGTTTCTGACTCGGGCCACTGTGTGCAAATACTCTCCAGGTGGTTCAGATGGACAATTTTCTAATAGCATCTACTGCAACAACCAGACCGGGATTTACAACTTGAGTTTCAAGGTGGTCATGGGCGGCTGGATGACTGGAGCTTAAAATATCAAGCAAATAGTAATGGAGGATGCTTTTTGGGTAGGGTATAAGAACAAGGCTGTTAACATGGCACTGGCTTAAAGGCTTGATGTTGAATAATGTGTCTGTTCACAGTACTATACACTGGTATTAATCAAGGGTGGCTAAAACTAAAATAATTATATTTGAAGTTGAAATGAGCATTGTCACCACCCCTGGAGGTATTTAAAACGTGTAAATGTGGTGCTTAGGGACACGGTTTATCAATGGACTTGGCAGTGCTGAGTTATAGTTGATGATCTTAAAGGTCTTTTCCAGTCTCAAGGATTCTGTGATTCTGTGATTTGTGAGACAGATTTTGCTGTTCAGATTGGAATAGATCTCATCCATGGTAAATTTTCTTTTGACTGATCTTTTTAGACCAATGCTTTTTCCTCTACATAAATCAGTGTTGTTTTAATGTGTCATTGTGGTTTGTCACCTTAATTTTCTGCCATGATTTTTTGGTGAGGTATATAGCACAAATACATTGCACAGGCAGAACAGCTCTTTATGAACTTGCTGACTCCACTGCATTAACTTCTGGAGTACTGTAGTCCTCTTTAGATGGACAAAAGCTAATGGTTCCTCTTCCTTTCCGGTCCCTAAGACCTCTAGCAAGTGTCAAGCACGGTTTGTTCTTAGCTCTGTTTACTTATGCTATCCTACATCTCAGCAAAGTGTTTCCTCACATGACAATATGTTTCGCACTGATCTGATAAAATGTCCCCCTTGATCTGGCTCCATGCCTTTTTAGCTTTTCTAAAGATGTATAGCACCATTTTGTAGCCATCTTTTGCCCTTCTACACTGTTAACTACAAGCACACATTGGTTTTAGCCTTACTCTTTACTCTTGTACATACTATTCTACTCCTTTGTATGGGAACACTGCTACATTCATGTATTCAAATGAAAGCTCCTCTTCAGTGTCTTCCAGATCTTTTTCTCTCAAAGACCTCCTAAAAATATTGTGAGTTTTGAAGTCACGAGCTGGATGCAAGTGCAAACTGTGCATCACTTTTCACAGCATCTTCTGGCTTGAGGAGCCCCTGCCCATAGCTCCTTTTCACTGTACCCCACTACCATCTCATGTATAACATCTTTGCTAACTTTTCTTAGCACCACTGAATTAAACAAATGTGACTATGTCAAGCTTAACTCAGTTTCTTTTCCTAGGTATCCAACACTGTCCTTCTAGCCTGTACATCTCCCTTCACTTGTGTGGAGTTGGTATCCATGTGAACGACAATAAGTGGAAATTCCTGGGTATTCTTCAGGATATCCTTTGCCTTTTTAGTCACACAAATCTTTTGAAAATTTTTCTGTATGAAAGACAGTCACACAGATGATTCAACTATGGCTGTAATTTTGTTGTGTCACTTTTATTCAATATCTTTATTTTCCCCTTCTTTTTTTCATTTCTCTCACTTTATGCTACATTGTCATCAGCAGGAAGTTTCACTCACCTTGTCTCATTGTTTTCATGTCTCTGTCATGGGACTGTTATCTTCTGTGCATCTAGCTCCAAAGAGCCTAAAGAGGAAGGAAAGAAAAACAAAGTCAAGACATTGGCAATGTCACATCACTTCCTCTCTGAATTATAAAACATTATTTCCCTGCCTTTGGAAAAAAACTTAGTGTGAAGAAAAAAATTGGGAAATTTGAAGTTGATAAATGCTATTACTACTTCAAAGGAAAAGACACCCGCACCTCCACCAAACCCCCTGGTATTATATCTTAGGTATGCATATTTAAAACACAATTTCCATAGGAAGGATTTAGAAATAATTTTAAAATAAATGTATTTAATACCTTCAATATCTGGTGATTCCTTCAAAACCTGGAGTGCTATACACGTCTGCACTATTTACATTACATTAAGACTGACAGAGGATGTCAGTGGAGAGTTACTTAGTTTTTTTGTAGTCTCAGCAAATTTTCCCAGAAAATCAACCTTTATCAACAAGTTCCTCATAATTGTATTTCATAGATCCTAAGAAATATTTTTACTTTATTTGTGATGTTTATGACACTGGCAATTTTTATTTTCACATTTCTTTGAGCAAGGAAAACACGGTTTCCTGAGGTGATTGGCAATGTTGCAGAATCACAGAACATTAGGAGTTGGAAGGGACCTAGAAAGATCATCTAGTCCAAACCCCCTGCCAGAGGAGGATCACCTAGACTAAATCACATGGGAACGCATCCAGGTGGGTTTGAATGTCTCCAGAGAAGGGGACTCCATAACCTCTCTGTGCAGTCTGTAAGGACCCATGGAAAGGCACCTGACAGAAAAGGGATGCTGTAAATAAAAAGAGAATGGATTCTGGTGTAGAAGCAGCTGACATAGCCAGAGAACCCTAGAAATATCCTCAAAGAAATGTAACTGCCCCATAACTATCTCTTTTCCCCCACCAGCTTTCTCCTGATACTGTTTGTTAAACTCAGACAAATTATTTCCCTGCACTGTTTGAAAACCCAAAGCCTCAGAAAAGGTATCTAGCTGACATTTTAGAACTTAAGACTGAATCTAGGATGTGGGAGGTGTCCTGCATCCTGGCTCTGAGGACAATTGTATCACAGTATCTCAGATGAGTTCCCTGTTCAGGCAGGCATACATCCCATAATTGTCTCTCACATTCAAAGCAAGCTGTTCCTTTGCCCTTAGGTAGCTGACATTAGATATGTTTTGTACATACCTAGAGGATTAAGCTGGACTAGCAAGATAGAGTTTATTAGCAAGGCTTGAAAATAAACTGCAAAGCCTTCACATGACTTCTGGGCAGTTTGTGATGTGTAGAGCTTGTTCATGGCTGATGAGAGCTTGAGCATAGTGACTGGAAAAGACCTAGGTATTTATAGAGGAGGTGACAGCTGAGAAACAATTCTGGGAATGTACCTACCCAGTACAGTAGGTGTCAAAAGAGACAGACAGATGCTTAACCAATCTGGAATGCGTGACTTCTCTGAAAGCCAGAAATGAAGCCTGTGAATTCAGACATTGTAATGTTGGTAATTTCCAATCAGCAGCCTAAGGATTTCCACATTGGTTATAAGCAGTGAACAAAGAACTGAGGAAAATATTAAGTAGGATGTTTTTGGGGCAGGAGGAGAAAGAATAAGATTCAGCAATAATGTCTCTGAATGGGGAAAAGTTCTACTGGATAGCTATAGCTTATTCCTTTTATACATCCTTATAGAATCATAAAACAGATCCCAGATGCCGGGCTGATACAGGATAAATTCTCCTTTTAGTGCTACATTTTGGTACAGAGACCATTTCTGAGCAACAAAACAATATAAAAAAAGTACTCAATGGATATGGGATTGAAGCAGACCTTTTTAATTATTTAGGCTGTCACATAAAACGGCCAGTGGCCACTATTAAAATGTTTTTAAATTTCATGACCAGGGGCTGTACAATGCATTAATCTCAAAACTGGGAATATAATCCCTTCTGGGCCTGTATTTGGCTATAATACTTTAAGCAGATATCTGTAATTTTGTAATCAAAGCCAAACCAAGATGAACTCTGACCAGAGGTATTCTGAGGTGGTTTTTATTTGCAACTTCTGAAAAAGTTCTTTCTGCCATAACAGTCATTTTACTTTTCATCTTGGGAAAGAATCAACAGATAAAAGGCAGAGACTGCCAAAGAAATGGAGTAAATATATTTGCTGAGTAAATATTGTATTATTAAATGAAATGTGTCATACTTAGTTTCAGCACATGAAGCAAAACTGGCAGAACTGGACAGAGATCCTTTGATTTAACTAGGCATTTTTTTACTTTTTACAAGCACAGAATGTGGTTTCATGTCTGTAGAGTTTTTAGATGGATATAATGAGTTATTCTTTGCTATAGTGGAAAACATGGAAAAATAATTCATTTTTATCTTTAGCAAGCTGGGATGAAAAGTGATAAAATTCTAGCAGGTGCGTCTGGGAAGAACCGAAAAGATCTTATCTCTCCATTTGACCCAAGAAAGGATCAAATAGACCAAAACCCTTTCTGGCATGTTTGTCTAACCTGTTCTTACAACCTGTCAGCAGGAGAAACTGCACCAGTTGCCAGGCGATCTATTCCAGGGCTTAACTCTCCTCACCATCAGAAAGTTCTTTCCACTGTCTACCCTAATTGTCCCTTTCTGCGATTTAAACATACTGTTTTTCTTCCTGTCGTCAGGGCATCTGGAGAACAGACTATTCTGTTCCTCTTTGCAGACACCTTTTAATTGTTTCACACCACAGTCAACTCCCCAGGCTGTCCACACCACATATTGAGCCACCTCCAGGATCTGTTCTGGAGGTGAGCAATTAGGTGTCTCCTTAAACAACCTGTGGTTCATTTTTTAGCTACTCCATGGACTGATCCAGTACATCAGACAAGCACACAACCTCTCTCCCTATCCCCTAAACACAGTTTTTCAGCTTCTACTCACCCCATTGGACTTCGAGCCCTTCATTGTCCTCACACTGAGTCTTTCTGCCCATAATCTATGCCCATACTGTCACTGTGTATAAAAGTATAAATATGACAGATGTTAAAGCAGTCACTTGCCATATCTAAAGCAAGTTGAAAAAATATATTCTTTTAAAGAATACCAAACATTTTGAGCATAAAGACAGGCCACATGGGGGCAGGAGGAGATCTAAGCCTTGTAGTAGTGTACTTTAGTACACTGAGGTGAAAAATGACACGTGAGGAAATAGGACTGTGAGAATAGGAGATGATGTGCTAGAAAGCAGCCCCGAGGAAATGGATTTGGGAGTAATCGTGGATGAAAAGCTGGACATGAGCCACCAATGTTCATCTGCAGCTCAGAAGGCCAACTGGGCTGCATCAAAAGAAGTGTGGCCAGCAGATCAAGGGAGGTGATTCTCCTCCTCTGCTCTGGTGAGACCTCACCTGGAGTACTGTGTCCAGCTTTGGAGCTCTCAACCCAAGAAGTACAGGGACCTGTTGGAGCGTGTCCAGAGGAGGGCCACAAAAATGATCAGAAGGCTGGAGCACCTCTCCTATGAAGACAGGCTGAGAGAGTTGTGCTTGTTCAGCTTGGAGAAGAGAAGGCTCCAGGGGGACCTTATAGCAGCCCTCCAGTACCCGAAAGGTGCCTATAAGAAATCTGGGGAAGAACTGCTCATAAGGGCATGGAGCAGTAGGACAAGAGGTAATGATTTAAAACTACAAAAGGGGAGATTTAAGTTGGATATTAAGAAAGAATTCTTTAATATGAGGATGGTAGATCACTGGAACAGGTTGCCCAGAGAGGTAGTGGAGGCCCCATCCATGGAGATATTCAAGGTCAGGCTTGACAGGGCTGTGAGTGACCTGCTCTAGTGAAGATGACCCTGCTTACTGCAGGGGGGCTGGACTAGATGACCCTTGAAGATCCCTTCCAACCTATCGCATTCTATGATTCTATGATTCTAATATCCCTAGCTGTTGACAGGGATGTGGCAAAGCAGCCACAGCTGTGAGCCTCGGGTGGAAAGACTCTGTGGCAAACTTTGTGCAGATCATGAGATGCCAGTGAATTAGTTGGTGCAGAAGCCCATAGTGCACTTGCCAAGCCAGGCTTTACTCCAAGTACTGCGGTGTGGGGACACAAGCAGTTCACATTACAAGAGAACAAAAATGTAAACCAATTGTTAGAAATTAGGAATGGAATAGAGAATTTTAAAAAAAAAAAAGTGCTCCTGTATTAAGTTCACAAAAACTCAAAAAGTTGTGCACAGTGCTGCAAATGCAGCAGCAGGACTGAAAAATATTTGGACAAAGGGAGGGGTATGGAAGGACTTTGTGAAGAATTACTAAAGAAATGGGGGCTCTCAGGCCTTGAAAAGCAATGACTAAGGTGGTTATGGAAAAGGGCTATGGAGCTTAGAGTGATGATGTGGAGGCTACAAGGATTGGTTACTTAGATGGAGTTAGAAGAAGGGAGATATAAAGTGCTGTTAAGCAGTGGGGCTTTGGCACGATACTGGGCATGCCAACCTTGAAGAGGAGAAACAGAGAAATTCAATAAAGAGAAAGCTACTCATCTCAGGAAGTCCCTTAATTACAAGTAGTTGGAGGTAGGTGCAGTTTTACTAGCTGATTACCCTGTTCTTATCTTGGCATCTGCTTTTTGCATCTGTCTTTGGGGCTAGGTGGGCTTTTTGTTGGATGCAGTACAACTACTGCGTCATTGGAATGCTATGGATATGAACCATTCTGGGCCAATTGATCTTTCTGAGGAGGAGATCAGAAAGAGATCAGAAAGACCGTACGGACACCAACATGAGGTTCTTGGTCTAAACTTTGTCTCTGCCTACCACCCACTCAACCCTTCCACGCTGCTGCCCTTACTCTCACCAGCTGTGTCATCAACAGCACACTAAGCTGCTAGCAATTGACATGTCACACTGCTGTTTCTTCTTGCTCAGTAAAAGCAGTATTAATCTGGAGGTTCCCCCATTCTTTTTACTGGCAAGTTGTTATGGTCCCTCATCTTTTCCAGCATTATTCTTAGGATTTCCCATGCCTGAAAAGAGACGTTTTCTTCCATCCTCCTTAAGGACAGAGAACAAGATTTCCATACCACCTTATTTTTGTTTGTGCACAAAGGCTAAACTTATGTTGTTAGTAGAACGTTACAAGGACTCCTTTCTGGACCTGAGGGCAGATGGCACAGAATGTCTCACATCCATACATCTAAGGTCTTTCCCTGTGAACCTGGTCATTCACATCCAAAGTGCCTATTGGGAATTATTCCTGACCTATACAGTCACCTTGAATTATGCCCAGCTACCACCTGGGGGAGTGCTAGTTGGCATAGACCAGAGGTGTGTTAACAATCAATTTGACCTTATGGACAATATCGTGCCAGAGCTTGGGCCTTCTCTGTGACACTACTGCAGCAATATTTTCAAGTTGGAACTAGGTTTCAGGAAAGAAACATATCCTTAAGTCCAGTAATAGTTCACCAGAGAATGCCAGATACTTTTGAGAAATCTGAAGAGATGTCCCGTAATCAACAACTTGGTAGAGTCAGTGCAAATGAGAGTTTTCTCCTTGACCATGGGTAGTCAACTGTTCACATCTCTTCCATATAGGATTTTAGGTCATATTCAGTCTTTTACTGTGAGGTCATCCTCTATTAATTTAATTATTTAAGTAATGCTTTATCCATTCTCCACCTGATCCTTCTTTCAAGTGGAAAATAGTGTGTCCGCTTCTGGGCCCCTCAGTTCAAGAAGGACAGAGAACTCCTTGAAACAATCCAGTACAGGGCCACCAAGGTGATTAAGGGAATGGAACACCTTCCTTATGAGGACAGGCTGAGAGAGCTGGGCCTCTTTAGCTTGCAGGAGACGGAGGGGTGAACTTATTAATGTTTATAAATTAGTAAAGGGTGAGAATCAGGAGGACGGCGCCAGGCTCTTCTCAGTGATGGCCAGCGATAGGACAAGGAGCAGCAAGTGCAAGCTGGAGCATAGGAAGTTCCATGTGAAGATAGGGAGAAGCTTTTTCACTGTGAGGGTGACAGAGCACTGGGACAGGCTGCCCAGAGAGGTTGTGGAGTCTCCTTCTCTGGAGTCATTCAAACCCTGCCTGGATGTGTTCCTGTGTGATTTAGTCTGGGTGATCCTGCTCTGTCAGGGGGTTTGGACTAGATGACCTTTTGAGGTCCCTTCCAACTCCTAATGTTCTGCGATTCTGTGATCCTGTGAAAAAAATGTGAAAAATTGTATGCACTCAATAAGATTTCAATTATTGGTTTAGATTTTGGTATATTCTTTTATGCCTTTGCTGAAGTCTGTAAATAATAGAAATGACAGCACAGAGAGCTGTATTTTGAACTTCCAGATGATGGTAAAGTGTATGTTAGCTCATTAATTATACAGTAAATCAATTAATTTCCAAGATTCTACGTGAACTATTTTACAATTGTTCTCTGAGCAATTTTTAAAATGTGCTCTAAAAAAATAGACGCTGATTTTTTTTCCCAATTATCTTGTAGCAAGGGGTTCCACAGGTAAAGTGATTTTTAGGGAGAAAAGGTTTCTATTATTATTTTAAGTGCATCAACCTTTTCACTACTTTCAGGAAGGATAAATAGGTGTTCCAAGTCACATATATCTATAACATTAATTATTGCACACAGTTAATGTGTCCAGGCTGAATCCTACACTTTTTAGATGCTCCACAAGTGCCTCTTTTAAGTCCTTTACCATTTTCACTGCTTGTATAATGTTCTCATTTAAGTAATTACTCTATCTAGAAGCAGCATTATACACTTTATATATAGGTGAAATGTGTTTTAGTATTTTAGTTTCTTAACTGAAATAAAAATTTCACTAATAACTATTTAATGAGAAAGTTTGGTCCAAGCATCATACATGTTAGCTGTTCTTAAATCACTACAAAAATGGGTTTGGATTGCAGCTTTTCCTTTCAATTTAAGTTGGTGAGCAACCAAATTATAATCAACATCAATAAAGCATACAGGCTAGTACAGTAAAAAATAATGTTGAAACAAAATAGTTCATGTCAGTTGAAACAGGGAGATAGATTCCCATGTGGCTCGTAAAGAAAAGGAAAATAGCCATAATGAACAGTACATTGAATCCAGCCTTCTAGTCCTTCCTGAGGCAAATCTTCCCTTGACTCCAAGCCATGTTGTTTGTGTAAAAAAAGTTGACCAGGGCTCTGGTGTGGGAGATCTTGCTTATTTCCAAATACAACCCTCCTCAAACTTCACAAGCCCTTTAACTCTGTGTGTGTTCGTGTGTCTGCTCCCAGTGGCTGCAGCTTGTTGTCCATTAGGAGCTGTGACTTATTTCACTCTCCAGTTTTCTTCTGCTGTTGGGAATATTTATTCTGCCTTGTTTTTATGTGCAGTTCAAAGCAAACAGGAAAACATCCCTAAATTCAGATTCACAGCAATATCTTACTTCACACTGGGTATCATTTTGTTCTGTGTCCTCCCACTGGGATGGATTACTGGGTGGCAATGAAAAGTTGGTCCTGTAGCAAATAAAGACATTAAACTCCTCATCTTCAATTCCCTTTTGAAAATCTCTTTTTAAACCGTAAGGAAAGCACAAGTTTTTATCATTATTAGGTCTCCAAATATGTTTCAGCTTGAAACAGAAGACAAAATCTAAGTAAATCTGTATAAACATCCACATATTATGTACTGAAGAAATATCATAAACCTCTGCCTCACCTAATCCTAGCAGAAATCCAGGTACTGCCTTTCCTGCAGAACTAGATTTACGGCTCGGCAATGTTTGTCAAGCTGCCTTCCTGACACTCAGACACAAAACTTAGGTAGGATTCATTTGACTCAATGCATGCCTTTCCAGTGGAAATCTCTACATCAGAGCTAGTTTTTCAAATTCCCTTTATAGCCTCTTTTTGTTCCCTTTATAGCATCTCCTTTATAGTGGAGAGAAACAGGCACTTTTCAAGATTAATCTCATCCTAGTGCAGGTTTCTAAAATGAGTGAGTTGAATCCAGCCCCCAAAGAGTCTGTGGATTCTAAAATGATCTTAGACAGGCTACCTGAGCTTCAGATCTCTATATGGTAGGCAACTGAAGTTAAACGAGTTGTATCCTACATAAAAGTGTTTAAATTCAGAAGAAATAATTGGGCAATTTAATATATCTAATTGAGCAAAAATCTCTGACTAAAGAATAGCTTTTGTCTGGCTAAAACACATCTTTCTGAAACGCAGCCAATATTAGTACGAAGAGAAGGAGAATTCACTACTGCTGCTTTTTCTGACTAATCTCCCTCACTGCTGAAAAATGTGCCTTATTTCCAAACTAAACTTGTCTGGTTTTAGCTTGTACCCATTGATTTTCTTTAGGCTTTTTTTTTTTTCTTTGGTTTAAAGGTCCTTTCTGTGCTCAATATTTTTCCTAATGAATGTACATGCATACATAATCAAGCCACCCTTAAATCTACTATAATCTAAACAGATTGAGTATTTCCAGTGCCCCATTGTAAGGCATTTTCTCCATCCTGAAATGATTTTTTAAAGGTCCTTTCTGCATCCTTTCCAATTATTCAACCTTTTTAAAATTTTTTTTCCCAAATATGGACACCAGATGTGTATGCAATATTATTGTATCCATCTCATCAATATTATATATGGAGGTAAAATCATCACCCTGCTTGTATTTGTTACTCAGTTTATACAATAAAAGGTTCATATATAGGTTGGGTTTTTTTCAGAATTGCATTAGGAACTTCTGCTCTGTTGCTTGTCTCTTAAGATCCATTTTAGAACAGCTGCAGAAGTTTGGCTGTATTAAACTGTATAGTTGAAATTGTCTCACCTGACTAAATAAATCAGCTAGTGTTGTGTATCATTATATGCTCTTCCATCAGTTTTTGTGTCATTCACAACTGTCTTCTGCCAACTTTTTAGGGATATTTTACATTGGATGTGGTCACTCTTAAGGCAGTCCTTGAGAGCTGACACTAGAGGTAGAAGTGTGCAGCTTACCTGCGGGAACAGTCAGCCAGTTCTTAATCTTATAGATTCATTCCTTTATCAGCTTTTTCATTATTTTGGCTGGGATCGATGTCCAGTAACTTGCCTAATTTAACCTTTTTGGATATTGTCATAACATCTGTACTCTCCTAATTTTCTGGAATTTCTCCAGTATTTCAAGTTTTATTCAAAAGTAACATTAGCAATTCAGCTGCCTCCTTGGGAAGCTGCTGATGACTCTTGTATTCAAGCTATCTGCCCTGTTGATTTAAAAATATTTAATAGCTTTCATCTAAGTCCTTCTTGGTAACTGAAGGACTGGAAAGAACTTAATCATCCTCATGTGAAGTGATTAAATGATCTTGTTTTTCTCCCAGTGTTAGAAGACTGTATTTACTGAACATTTATCCTTTCTCAACATAATTATAAAAAAATTAACATCATTATCTAATGACAAGATTATATTACTTCTATCATATTTTTTTCTTTTTAATTTAAAAAAACCCTCTTTTTATTAAAAGAAAGCAATTAATTTCCCATGCTTAATTGCTTATGTGAATTTTTTCTTGTGTTCAGAATTTCTCATTCATACTGTTAACAAACCTACCATTTCTGTCTGTTTTCATGTGTTATACATTGATTTTATATTCTCAATTTCCAGAAAAGGAAGTTGGGCTTTTAGCCAAAGTTTGTTCTTTCTTGATTGTTAAATCATGGGGGTTTAGCCATCTAGTAAACTCTTCTAAAAGAACTCTAAGCTTCATTCAAAGTTCTCTGCTTATGTTTCACTTTACAGGAATTTTGCCCATAAAATTCCTCACCTTTTTGAAATTATGTCTTTTTGGAACACAAACTCAATGATTAAATGGAGATTTTCTTTATCTTAGAAGAGCGCAGATTATGGTTGCTTGTCTCCAGGCTGTCATCTTCCTTTGGTCTAGAGATACCACCTTTGGTTCAGAGAGTAATTCACTTGTATCTAACATTAAAAGGCTGTATTTAACAAAACCAAAGCCAAATTTGTTATAGACACCATTTTTAGATTA
This sequence comes from Zapornia atra, assembly GCA_013400835.1. Lineage (NCBI taxonomy): Eukaryota > Metazoa > Chordata > Aves > Gruiformes > Rallidae > Zapornia > Zapornia atra. The sequence continues at coordinate 14,027 of VZTU01026303.1, forward strand.
ATGATTACGTATTTAATTTTTAAGATTCTAGTGGTTTATTGCTTTTTTAACTGAACCTCCAACCTTCTTCTAAGATGAAGCTTCCACATGGGAAGATAAAGAATGGGATGTATAAGTTATTTAGAAGCAACAACTAAAATCACTGGGGGTTTTTTGTCACATATATTTATCAGACCCTGTCCTGAATAAATGTTGCACAAAGTAAACTATTTTGTTCATTTAACCACATATTTAGCCATACAGAATTATAACAATCCTTTTTGCCTGATAAAGTGATAAGCTCTTTTAAAAACAACTAGAGCTGCAGTGAACTTCGGAAAACAAGCCCCCTAAAGCTTGTAAGTTTTATTGCCATTTTCCAGGTGGGCTCATAAGGAAAAGAGAGGCCTTAAAATGATGGAAATAGCCAAAGCACACTCAAGGGTAATTCAGAAATTTGAAAGCACAGCAGCCAATACAAATGTCATACTATGATGAAGATACAAACCAGAACAAGAGTCTTGCATCTCTGAAATATGAAATGTTAACTTTTGGTAGGTGCATCTTGGAGGAGGCATGTCAAGCAGGGCAAATGCCTAAGAGGCAGAGGTAGACAGAATGCTAAAGAGGGAGAATGCCAAATTCAGGATAGATTATGGATCTGCTATCAGTTGTGTAAGACAAGATGTGTTAATAAAAGGAACTTTTTTGATTTATGTAATGAAGGAAAGATTTTCCCTTCATCCACTCCATCTGAGAAGAAATCATAGAATCACAGAACACTTTGGGTTGGAAGGGACCTCAAAGATCATCTAGTCCCAACCCCCTGCCATGGGCAGGGACACCCTTTTCACTAACCCAGTTTGCCCAAAGCCCCATCTAACTTGGCCTTGAACACGGCCGGGGATGGGGTTTACACATCCTCTATGGGCAACCTGTTCCAGTGCTGCACCACCCTCATAGTAAAGCATTTCTTCCTAACATTTAATCTAAAACTACCCTTTCAGCTTGAAGCCATTCCCCCTTGTCCTTTCACTGCACTCCCTGGTGAACAGTCTCTCTTCCACTTTCCTGTAGGACCCTGTTAAGTATTGGTATGCCATAATTAGGTGTCCCTGAAGCCTTCTCTTCTCCAGGATGAACAAGGGAAACTCACTCAGTGTGTTTTTACAGGAGAGCTGCTCCAGCCTTCTGATTATCAGGAAGATAGTTGTTACAAGAAGCGCAAAGAGGTTAGTACAGCAAGACATTCAGACATCCTCCCGCAGCAGTTAGACGAATTGCAGGGTCCTGACTCAATTTTCCACCTCTTCCTGAGTGCGAATTGATGTGGATAACCAAAATCCAGCCACTGTTTAAAGCCTAAACCCCAAGTGTAGGTATCCAACACAGGAATTGAAGTTCAGACGTGCCTCACCATTCTGCATGCAATGTATCCACCAGCAGTTCAGAAAAAATACCTTGGAGAGCATTCCATCTGCCTTGTGCCTACCTGTTTGTTCAATCTGCATTTTCACAATATCTGACTGCTACCCTGTCATTAGTGCCCAAAATTTGTTTCCCATTAAAGATCCCAAAATTATGGGCAAAGACCTGAGGTGTGGAGGAGTGAGGTAATACATTCAGCGCTATTAGGAAATCTGTGGTTGTCCTGACCTGCTCAAATTTTGTGACCAAATGTACACAGATGTGCAGGTCCCATATGCAAATTATCCTAGGACATTTCTTAAGGACCACACCTTGTGCTTGGTAGTTCTGAAAACAGCCTTGCTCACTGCTCAGGAGAGGAGCAAACTGGAAAGATGGTGGTTTAGATTAGTTTAATGCTTCCAAAGCATGAGGCCCTCAAAGCACAGTCTGATACCATCATCATGTTCATATGCATATGCATCTCCTGAGGAAGTCTCTTACAGACCAAGAAGAGAGGGCTGAAAGATTCTATAAAAATATGCAAAAAACTTAATCAAAGAAGAACCAGTTTTTAAAATAAAATATTTAACAACATTTTTCACTGAATAGTTTTAATTTTCATGCATTCTGTTTTATTATGAGATCTGCAAGAGACTGACCAGGAAGAGAAGATAAACCACAAAATCTCTTGTAGAGCTTAGGAAGGAGGGGCAGAAGAAAGTCACTGCGCTTTGATGTGTTTTATGGTTCCTTCTAAGAGATTTTTGTGTGTAAATAATGTAGCTGAGATCACCCAGAGTAAAGTAAACCTTGTTCTTCAGATGCTCTGATTTCCTTCAAGAGCTGTTTGTGTATGCATGTGTATGTGTGTTCCTGTATAGCTGTGAACAGTCGGTGAATTCAAACACTTTCAAACACATTGAAACAATACTCGAGAATTATTCCTGAGCCCCCCCAGAGTGTTTGGTGCTTTACAAATCAGAGGAAATCCCAACTGCTACTTCTAGAGTATTTTGTCATACTGTCTCAATTACAGAAACGAAGTAATTCTGATGCTTTAGGGCCTGGAGTAAAGAGGTACAACTTTGTTATCATAGGGATATTCCCCATCTATGTCAGATATGGATCAAACACAAAGATGTCACTTTTTAATTGGATGGGGTATATATTTGCTCCACCGTCTTACCCTGAATCAGTCAACTATAATGAAAGAGGTAAACCTCAAATATGATATTTGGAAGACATGCTTTTGCTGTTCTGCCAATCTGATTGGGCAGGGCTGTTTCAGCACACAGCTTCAGTTATATCAATGACTACAAAATTCAGATGGTAATTGGCATCTCTCAATGAGTAGTAAAGAGATGTTGCTTCTTTGTGATCACTTCAGTCCACAAACCACATTCTGATGAGCCAGCACAAACTTTTAGGAACACTGACAGTTCCACACAGCTCTTTCCTGACCTTTACAAAATATTTGATATTACTAAAGGTTTGGCAGTAAATAAACAAGGGGTGAATCTTACGCAATTATGTTCCCCCAACCCAACCTATCTTTAGTCTGAAACTGTCATTTCTATTAATGTCAGCCGCAAATTTTGAGGGTAGATCTGCATTTTGTATTTCCATAACTCACCTTACTGAGTCAGCTTCCAAATTCATGCAGTCCATGCTTGTTTGCAATGGGGCTAAGAGTTTGCTTGGCTTAGTGTTGATTAGGTCTGAGGTTAGACCACAATTCTTTCACAAATTGAAATATTCTTGGGCATCATTCCGCACCCATAACAGGGAGTTGTTTGAAAAAGGATTTTAGTGGGTGGGTAGAGAACTTGCCATTCACTACTCACAGACAGAACTGTCCCTGTTTGCCATGATCCCTTCTTCAAGTCAGTGCTGTCAGTTACATTAGTTATTTCCTGAAGGTTACTTTTATCCAATACAGAAAAACAAATAAACAAATGGGAAACATGTTAAGCAACCTCTCTCTGTTCCCTTCAGTAAGGCATAATGGAACAACTGTCTAAACAAAACTGTCACTTTTATAGACCTCAAGCCAACATAGCTCTCAAGTGCACCAGAATCTGTGGGATGTGGTTCCACATAGTAGTGGCTGCAGCCTGTCCCAACCAAAGGAGAGACTGACCCCATGGCATTTGCACCTGCTCTGGGAACTAGATGGCATGAGCTTCTAGTTTCTGTCGGTTTTGATGACTACTGCTTGTATTTCCAGAAACTTCAGAGCACCTTATTATTGAGTGAGGTCTTACATTGCACCTTAGAACAGCATTTTTCTGTTTTCCAATAGAAGGTTTCCCAAAATCATTCACAGCAGGCAGGGAACTTCCTCACCCCCCAGCAGCAAGGCAAACCATAAACACTGAATATCTTTCATGTAAAGGGTAAGTATGACATGGTTTTGGCTTTGGCTTATCATTTTTCTAAAATGTCTGTTGAAGGCCAGTTTCCATTGTGCACCACACAGAGGACTGACGAGCTCGAACTCAGTGCATCAGCAAATATTCATGGAACAAGTAATGGATAAACAGGCATCTCCTCTAATGACTGACTAGTCCAACACAAGTGTTTTCAAAATATAATGTAAGATACCTGTATGGAGTAGTTTTTGTTGCACATGGTAGAGCCTTTTGAAAATGCTTTTCCTCTCAGAATCACACAGCATCTTTTGAATAAATTTTAGAAGTAGAAGCTATACTGACTTCACTATGGAAGCACTGCTGGTCTGCAGCTGGATGCATTTGGGGAAAAAAACCACTAACTGCTTTGGCATGTATTAGCTGGATTGAGAGCTGTGAGATATGTTATCCAGTCAACCACATGCACCTGGTCAACCGACATCTTATCCAACAGTGCTATATGTGAGCTAATAAAGTATTATTGTTGCACTTGCTGTTCACTGCTATTAGCAGTAGTGAATTAATTAATTGATCCCTGATTAGCTCTTTTGTGATCATTTTGTGGTAGACAATGAAGGCAAAAATCAGAACTTTAATGGTTACCGTGTCATTTCATGCTTATTTTTGTATTATCATTTGGCAGAATGTTATGTACCAATTTAAAACAGCTGGTCCAAGTGAGTTTAACCAGTTTAATATCCGGAATATATCACCAAGGGGATTACTTATTAAATTATAGGAAGTGATCTTAGATTTCAATAGTGGTTTATTATTCAAAATTGTTTTGCCTTACAACAAATTGTAGTTTTTGACCTTAGAGTTTGTATCTTTCATTTTAATATTGTGGTAGTTTATTAGATTCATAAATATTAAGATATAAAAGTTTATTATCCCAAAATTTCAACAGAGACTCATTGGAAACTATTATTCCCAAATGCTTTTTTGATGACAGTAAAATGTACTGTAAGTTAAGTGAAAACTTTTAGTCAACAGTTCAACTGCAATGTTATTTCTCTCTGTTACATAAAAAAGACCACACCATTTCATTAGAACCAAATTGTATCTTTCTATCAGTCTTGTAATGTAAGTTTTGCTGCTATTTTTAAAACAGTAGGCCCAGATTCTCACTTCCTAGTAGGTTATCATCTCCATTAATTTTAACGTAATTACTCCTGATTTACACTGTTTTGAGTGAAATCACTAGCAAATTCCATTCTTGTTCAGTCACAAAGAGAAAATCTGGTTTCTTGTTTCCTCAGAAAAATTGCACAACCTTTTTTCTGAATATGTCTTTGGGCCGATAGGCATAATGAGTAGATTCTGACAAGGCAAGCTAGATGAAAAGGTTTTCTCTAAGCCTGAGATATGAATAATCTCTTGTGGACCTCATCATTTCTGTAGCCAGTCCCATATTTCAGTGTTCACTCTTGGAGAGCAGCTGTAATATATTCGTTTGCCTTGTGCTGAGCGGAACGCAGAACAATTTCTCAGTGGATCAGGGTAAAAAATACTGAATAGATTTGGTTGAAGCCTTGCCTGCCTGCTCTGTGACTTGTTAGTCTCCCCGCACAGGATTCATCTGACTGGCTGGAGATATCTATAACATAGGATTGTTTTTTTTTCTTTTTCCAGTAGTCACCATAAGCTCCCTTTTCATCAATGAGAAAAACAGGCGTTTCTGGGATATGAGTCAGCTCAGAGACATTTAAAATAGACCAGATGAATTGTGTTCCAAAACTGTTGACTTATTTTCATGGACGATGAGAAGCAGAAGAGGCCTTGACACTGTGTAAGCACTGCTTAACAATAACTCCTTTCTCAACTGTCAGGATATGATCTCAAGACTGAAAGTGGTTTCACACTTTAGCACAGAACTTAATTGAATATGATAAGCTCAGCCAAGATGCAACCTAAATGAAGCTTTTCCAAAAAACAAATAAATGAAAAAGATCACCTCTAGGACTGAGTTATGGCTCTGCCACATAGTGTTATCATCTTACCAGTTCCCATGAGTTAGAATTGGAATAAACAGCTTAAAATCTGAACCTTGAAGAGGATAATAGGTGTGCCTGTATTGACTGACAAAGCATGGTGCAAGATCTCCAAGGCAGCAGTAAATAAGCTGCCTTCTTTCTAGAAAACAGCGTAGGTATTTCAGTGCAGTTGTCAACCTATTCCAATTAGAAGATTAAAAGAACGAGCTTATTAACTCAGACACAGCACCATGTCGGCACAGCTCTTCACTTCCCAGAACCTAGGACAGTCTCTCTGTATGGTGCTGCTATGTGTTGAGTAGATGCTGCTCAGCAATGTAGGACTTGCTCAGCAATATGAATCATGACATGGTGGGCCACCGCTCAGTAGGCTCACACCAGGAATATGTAAACAGCAGAAGTCCTACCACAAAAGCCAGTCTATAGCATTTGCTGGTTGGAGATGCCGAAGAAAATAACACAACTATACTGAGACTGTACAGACAGTGAGGCTGGATTGTGCCTTCCTCTCCAATTAATAGACGGGCAACATTAAGATGTCCAGTTCCTGAAGACAACTCCAGTTCTTAACTGCAAAAAAGAAATTGTGGTGATTCATAGTGCATGTTTTGGCACAAAGTGTGATGGGTGATGCAGCTGGACACAAAGCTACCATTTTTTTTTCTCCAGCCTTCCTCTATCTCCTTGGTGAACAGATGCAAAGTAGTAGACGTATCTCCATATTTACTCTTTTGCAAATGGAATTTCTCTTCCTTTGGATAGGCACTGCAAAACTTAGCCTGGTCTTTCCCATTCTCCTTTGGGTACAAAACAGGTACGCTGAACACTGGCTCATATACACTGAACCTACGATTTTGATGCCTTTCTGGTAAGGGCAGAAGTTTCACTGCAGTATCTGTAATATTAATAAGGGCAAGAAGTTTGGAGTGACTGTGATTTTTATCTGTGAAGCTACACAGAGCAGAGCATGCGGAACAAGTCCTTTGCTTGTATTTTTAAAAGGTCAGATTCCAGGTTTGTTATTCATGGTTTATACTACTGAATAGAAATATCTTCTCTCTGAAATCTGAGAGATATTTGTGTATCACACTGCATGCTAGCTGGGCTCCAAATGCCTTTCTGTCCACAGCTTTTGGCATTTCAAGTGTCTTGTGCTTTAGATTTGGGCTAACTGGCTGGAACTGTGGGGCTAATGTTAGAATTTATTTTCCATGTGGAAAAGAGCTAACTACTCACTCCCAAAGAAGGCAAATGCTAAGCACTAAAGGGATGGATATCTTCTAGTACCCACCTGTAATTCCCCAGGCAGGCTTGGTACAGGCAAATTCTCTAGTCATTCACCAGGAAAGCATCAGAGAGCAATCTAGTTCACTGCAGAAAGGATATTTATGGGAAGTATGGCCTTAAGTGCCTGTAATAACACTTAAGTAACTAAACTACTTGGAAGTACACAGTCAACTTCTTTACAGCTTTAAGGACAGAGAAGGATGACAAGTATGCACCATTACTGGTGTCAGACTTCCCTAATTCTGTCACAAAAACATGGATTATGTCTGAATTTAGCATTTTTACTTTTTTCTAACATATAAGAAACTTCTGACTTTTTTGCTTGCTTTGGTACATTGTTTAAAGCAGTATTTCTTTTCTTTTATCCTTATGGTAACCCTCAGAAAGTATTTCTATTTCTGCCTGTCCATATCTTCCAATTCCTCAACCTGTGATTCATTGTCTGGGAGATCTGCTGGGAATACTGAGTCAGGTTTTCTTCTCCTTTAAGCCAGGATGACTTGCACGGCTACTGAATGTACTACCACATGTGGTAATAACACCTGCTCCAAATTCTGAAGTTCCCTGAAACAGCTCTGGCTTGCACTTTGAACTGCCTCTCAACTAATCCCTTCCTTTAAAGAGGTAGGGAAGAAGACAACAGTGGTTCTTTGATGTTTTAAAACAGTACCACTGCTAGTTGGTTTTTTTTCCTCTGGTGATTACAGAAGCAGGTTTTTTGTAGCAGATTCATAGCTTTAAGATGTTTTGAGCATGGCTTTATAGGGAATTTGAGCTATGAATGTGTACTTCCATAGTCAAACTGTTAATGTAATTGGCCTTTATTTTCACATTTTTCTTTTCTCCACTGATTTTCATACTGTATTAATAAAACCCTTGATGTATATTATTACCAAATATGTGTAAAGATGATATTAGAAGAAACAGAATGAACATGACAAATTATCAGATTAAGTTTTCCATTAGTTAAATGGAAATTGTATGCATGAATGTTTATAAATTACAGTAAGAACTGACAGCAAGCACTGCAAACTCAAGCTGAAACTTGAGAGACAAGCTTTGTTCTTCTTCCTCACCCTTTCATCATGGGAATTAATAGAAAAGTTCAGTAATCAGAATATATCTGACATCTTTGATGACACATGAAGCAGAAGAGAATTCATCTTGCTTACCCATATATTCATTGTTTTCCTGCTGCTGACAACAGAAAATAGTTTATCTTGGTGAAACAAGCAGATGTGATGTAAAGATATAGCTGAGGCAAGATATGTCACACATCACATTTGCATTGCTATTTTTCTGATGTCAAATGTACTTTGAAAAGGAGGAATTTCCGCAAAAAGAAGAAATTAAGTCACAAAAAGTTTGGTCTAGTCATTTGATTCAGAACAGTCCAAGTGTTCAAGTCTGTGTGTACAGAAAGTTAAACATTTCAGTATAATTTGTCAATCCTGTCTCATTTTTAAGAGCTGTTAAAATTGTAAAAAGCATCCATCTTTTCCCATGTATTGTATTTGGAAATTTACAACATCAGTGTCCTGTGCCATACATACTGCAAATGACTAAAAAAAAATACTACAGAATCTAATAATCAGAAGAAACCCATCTATTCTGGTATTCTCGAAAGAGTCTCATTGGTTGTGGTTTGCTTTCACATGAAATAATATGGCAGAAGCCTCAGGAAAAAAAAAAAATCACAGAATCACAGAATGTTAGGGGTTGGAAGGGACCACGAAAGATCATCTAGTCCAACCCTGCTATGTAGATCATGCAGGAACGTGTCAGGGTGAGTTTTGAATGTCTCCAGTGAAGGAGACTCCACAACCTCTCTGGGAAGCCTGTTCCAGTGCTCCGTCACCCTTACAGCAAATAAGTTTTTCCTTATATTCACATGGAACCTCCTCTGCTCCAGCTTGTACCTGTTGCCCCTTGTCCTATCACTGGCCATCACTGAGAAGAGCCTGGCTCCGTCCTCCTGACACTCACCCTTTACATATTTATAAACATTGATGAGGTCACCCCTCAGTCTCCACTTCTCCAAGCTAATGATATGGAATCTCACAGTTTTACCCAAGTAAAAAAAATGTCAGAACATCAGGCAGAGGGTTTGACCCTGCCATAATGGAAACAGATGACATACGATATCTTCACATAAAAAGTGGCATCTGCTTCTCTGCTATATACCTTCTGCAACGAGGAGTGAAATTGGGTGGGCACATTAGCTGCAGCCTGTGTGACAAAGGCCATTTTATCCATCATCAGATTGTGAAGCAGGCCGAAAAGTAGGATCCCTTGCTGTTTAAATAGGCAGCTGAGATCTGAAACAAATTCATAGCCATTGAAGAGCAGCCACAGATGAAATCTCATTTCACATGCTTAACAGTGAAAGGAGACTCATAATTTTATGCAGGCTTTCTCATCCTCCCCACTACTTGGCTTGCAAGATACAATGACCCCTTTCTCCTTGTCAAGTGTGCAATTGCCTCCTTTGCAAAGGACATGAAATAGAGCATTGCTATGTTGTTTGAACTTCTTTAAGTAGTAAAAAGATAGCAAACTTCACAATAACTAAGGTTGGGCATTCTGGCCTTGATTTAACAGAGCACTTAAATATGTGCTCAAAATCATCTCCATTAAGAAAAGCACTTAAGCACATTCTTAATTTTTAACATATGTACAAGTGCTTTTCTGAGTAACGATAGATTTGAGCACATGCTTGTATGTCATACTGGATTGGGGCTAAAATCAGCACATATTAGATCTTTCCAACAAATCAAAGCATCTGTTTCAAAAATAACAATGGGTCCTTCATAGCAAACAGCTGTCCTCATCTACAAAGTGTTTCAACCCAAGGCAAGACTTGATTCCTTGATGTTCATAATAAGAGAAATACTATTTAAGATGGACCCTGGTTTGTAGAAAAGGCATTGTTATTTCTGAAGATGAAAGCTGAAAAAAGGGTCATTGCATCTTCTGCATATGCAAATCTTTCTTTGTAATAACAATAGGAATACGTAGATATATGTGCATGCTTAGGGAGAAAAAGAAGAGAATTTCACAGTTTGGATTTCATGTCTCTCCAGTGCTGTATTTAGAACAGCTAGAATTTCAGTTTGCTAAAACATTTCCAAAACTATGGATATTTTCATTTTTCCATGGGCAAAGTTTTGCATATTTTTGGTGTTAATTCACTTTAATAAAAAGGGACCCTTTAAAAAGCTGTACAATAGAGTGAATAATACTTGTAATGCAAATCATCTAGGGATTAAGGACTAATAATATAACACTACTCATCCCAAAGGATCCCTAAACACTGGAATGGCTTTATAAAAAGATATCAGTCCTCAATCACTCATTCTTTCCCTTTTGGGGTAAACCACAGTAATGATTTATCAAGGCATAGCATTACATTTAAGAACAGAAGGACAAGGATATTATCTTTGACTACAACAAAAGAGAAAATTTTACTTACTGTAGACAGAATAATTACCCAAATTGGAATTGGCCAGGGCAGAGGAAAAAAATGGAGGAGGTGAACAGAAGGTCAAAATGAAGAGAAGGGTGACTTCAAGAGAGCCATCTGTCACCTAAAAGAGAGGGGAGGAGGGGAGAGAGAAGCAGAGAAGAATTATGATTCTCTGTGGAAATCAAAGCAAAAGTATGCATTCCTGCCTTCAACATTGTTGTTTGGTAATATAAGGTTGTAGGGAGCTTGACAGAAAGCCAGAAATAAGTTTCTTTTACCCAGAGAGACAAGGCAGATATATCTGGGAAAGAGGCTTGGGAGCCCTGTAACATGCTGAACTTGAGCCAATTATTATTGGAAAGGACCTGGGAGAAAAGAGAAACTCCAGGCACTGCACTGGCTTTCTTTGTTGGAAAGATCAGATCTTTTTGTATGCGATTTGAGATGTTGTTATATATATGATGTGTGTGTGTGTGTGTGTGTGGTGTATTTTACTTTCACAGGAGCAGCAGTTTACCAGAAGTGAGTTCATTTGGGTCTTTGGCTATTTCCAGACTTTGGAGTCAGCTTATATTTCTCTGTAAGCAGTTCAGGCCATGTGTTTGTTTGGCATCTCAGAGCATGATGGCATCGTGATGTTGATTGAAGACTATTGCTGCTACTGAGTGATTATTTACTACCCAAAAAAAAAAGTGTGGTTTTGAAATCTCTGGCATTGTACCTAACATGGCATTGCAAAGACAATTCTGCTGAAAAATAAAGGTCACGGCTATACTGTTAGAAGATTAAGTAGAAGGATTCCTTTGAGTTTAAGTCTCTACTAAGGTCCCTAGGTATTATGCTGAAAGCAAAAGGTCTGTAACAATTACTCTGTGGATTGATTGTTACTGCACAAATCAAAAAGTCCAAGATGGAAAATCTGAATGTTATGCAAATTGAATATCTTGCAATCATGGTTATGTAGAACATCCACAAGCCCCTATTTACTGAAAATGGATCATTTTTCACTCTGAGTAGGAATTTGGAAATCTAAGTTTTGCAAATTCTCCCCTTCCAAAATATGCTTTCATTTCAATCCATTTGAAAGCAGCCATAACAAAAGTTGTTTGAGTCAGTTGAAATGTTGTGTTTTGATAACACAGAGATATTTAGCTTCAACTTTTCTATTACATCAGACAACATTCATTTAGAAATGAGAAATGAAAAATTATTTGAAATGAAACATTCCTTTCTGTTTGTTATCCAAATCCTTCCTAACCATTTTTTTTTTCTTTAAACATAAATGAACCAGCTAGATATGGGCAAATACAGTCAAATTTTCATCAAACTTCACATTCTGGCACAAAAATAGGACTTTGGTACAAGAAAAGGAATATCCCTTATATTTAGTGTGAGGAAACCTTGTTTTCATTGAGTTCTTGGGAGGAAAGAAGGAAAGTAAAACCTACTAGGACTCTGGGGTATCTGTACAGGTAAGTGTCTGTAAAAGCTTGAAATTGCATTCTCTGCCTTTAGAAGAATTATCTTACTTCCTTAGCTGACAAGGGCATTAAAAAAACCTGCCACCTATTTTTCTTGACAGCTTTAGCCTTGAGCATATGTACATGCAAACATATAATAAACGCTCTGGTTATTGTCACCAGCTCCTAATTTTCATCACAGGACTGTGTATCTCTGGCTTTTTTGACTTCTCCTTTGCTTCTTGGTTTGTGTACCATCTCTTGTTTTACACTCAGCAGCTATCGATTCTTCTAATCTCTTTCCTTATGTGTGCTGTCAATCTGAGGCGAACCCTTTTTACTTCCCGTATGGCATTGCACGTACTTATATTTTGGGTGATTATTGTTTTATCTGTTGGACTCTGTTGGTACACTTCTGAATAAAGGCCTATTCTTATTCCTAGCAGCTTTGATGAGTTTTCTCCTGACCTCCAGCATAGCTTTATAAATAGCTATACCTAACTATTTTATACTTAAAATGCAGGAAAATAATGTTGCGTTAAAGAAAGAGGACACTGGGATGGACATGTTGGTTGTAAAAATGTTTTAAAATTTTTTCAGTGAATAGAGCTCCTTAATACAATTATCTTGGAGCTAAAGAAATATTTTTTAAGGTTACAGCAATGCTGACTAAACTATTTTTTAGGTCTCCTGTAGACTCACGTATTAAGAAACTTAACATGCTTATTCTGTATGACTGTGGAGCATGGCACAATGTACCTTAATGTGAATTTCATTCCTCTTTCTAGTATTATTTTCTCTCTAAGAAAAGGAATGTAAATAAGCCAACTTCTGTAGAATCAGGTTTTTCAGAGGCTGAAAGGTATTTCTATTGCCAAGGATTTCTCCACCACCCCTATTGCTGTCTGCAGGAGGCCCTATAAAGGAGCACTTTGCTTCTGGCAATCAAATGCATAATGTCAAACTTTCCTTACAAGATGACAACTAAGAGCATGCATCCTGTATAGTTGTCCTGGTTTCAGCTGTGCAAAGTTAATTTTATTACTAGAAGCTGTTATAGAGCTATGGTTTAGATTTAGGATGAGAATAATGTCAATAATACCATAATATTTTAGTTGTTGCCAAGCAGTTAAGGACTTCTCATACTGGCCTGCTAACAAGTAGGCATGGGGTGACCAAGAAGCTGTGAGGGGAAATAGCCAAGACAGAAGACCCAAACTGGCCCAAGAAATATTCCGTGCTCATCATGCTCAGTACGACAGGGCATGTCTTAGTAACTAGCTGTGCACCGGCTTCAGCTGGTGAGCAGTTGTGCTGTGCATCACTAGTTTAGTATATTTTTTTATTATTACTACTATTATTTCTACAACTGCTAATACTACTATTAATTATCTTCCTTTTCAGATCTGTTAGACTTTCTTTATCTCAAACCATGAGGTTTACTTTTTTCTTTTCAATTCTCTCCCCCAACCCACTGCTTAGTTGATTTAGCTGCCTTATGGGTAAAGCACAACACAATAATTCATACTTAGATACTGTCCTGATTTTTTCAGGTTTATTCACTACACATTATAGAAAAAAAAATTACATGAGTGAGATTTATTTTTTGTTGTGATAACAGAAAAATCAGGAAGTTTAGAATCATTCCTGCATTTCACATACACCAATGAGGTGATGACCAGGAGAAAGCTGGATGTGTTGAATTTGTACCAAGACTAGAAACGATCAGGCTTTGCAGTTCCCTGACATTGCATTAACTCTAAGACAAATTTACTGGACTGTAGTTACATCTCTGACAACCATGTCTGTGCAGGTAATTTAACAATGCTAGGGTTCATTCTCTGTTGTGGAGGCCAACTTGCACAGTCTAGCTAATCGGTACTGCAAAAATTTCTTATAATTCAAAACAAAGTGTTTTGAATTATGTGATTCCCAAACTATGCTGGGTAATTTATTTGGGTTTGGTTTTGGTGTTTGTTTTTTTTTTTTTAGAATGCCATGTAGACTAAGAAAATTGGGTTTTAATTTGTCCTAGCAATGAAGTCAATCTAGTTCTGTCACCTGGGTCTGGACCTTAGCAGTGCTTGTCACTATAGACATAATCTCAGCCTACCTGAGATCTCTGGTCTTCATTCTGTACTGGCACATTAGAACAATTGCAGCCTGGCAATTAGCATTCCCAAGTCAGTCAGGCATATTTCTGCATCAAGAGTTTAGTGATAAAAATATAAGGCAATGTTGGAGGGAGAAGTTGTCGACAAAGGAAAGCAGAAACTCAACTCCTTCTAAGCCAATGTCAGGTTCGTTGCATAAATTTACAGTGAGAAAGATGTCAACATAGTTCTGATAGAGCATTATAGGAAGAAAAGAGAATATTCTACTTTACTGACAGCTACTGACATCTTTATAGGTGTCTTCATAAATAACAATTTCTCACAAATCAGCAAAGACTGAATGCACAATTAATGTAAACTGGTGCCCTACTGAATTAATTTAAAGACCTGATCCAAAGCTGGTGCAGAGTTAACCCTTCCTCTGTTAGCTAGACTTCTGGTGTATTTCCGGAACCTTGCCAAGCTCATCACAAGTGCAATACAGGAAATGAATCCTAAAATTATAGAAACACAGAGTGATTTGGGTTGAAAAGGACTTTAATGTAGTTCCAAGCACCCTCCTTGCCAATGACACCCAGCTCTGTAGGAAAGGGATGCCAGCACGCTGTTAGGAAGGGGTGCCATCCAGGAGGACCTTCACAAGCTTGAGAGGTGGGCCGTTGTGAACGCATGAAGTTCAGCAAGGACAAGCACAAGATCCTGCACATGGATCAGGGCAGTCCCAAGCACAACTACAGGCTGGGAAGAGAATGGATTGAGACCAGCCCTGAGGAGAAGAAATTGGGGGTGTTGGTGCATGAATAACTCAATGTGACCTGGCAATGCACAGCTGCAGCACAGAAAGCCAGCTATAACCTGAGCTGTATTAAAAGAAGCATGACCTATAGGTCAAGGGAGGTGATTCTGCTCATCCACTCTGCTCTTGTGAGACTCCACCTGGATTACTGCATCTAGCTTTGGGGTCTCCAGTACAAGAAACACATGGAGTTCTTGGAGAGAGTCCAGAGGAGGCCATGAAGATGATCAGAGGGCTGGAGAACCTCTGCTATGAAGGCAGGGTGAGAGAGTTGGGCTTGTTCATCCCAGAGAAAAGATTGCTCTGGGAAGACCTTTTTTGCAGCTTTCCAGTGCAATAAGCCTGCAGTCTTTCCCACTGGCACAGGTTGTCCAGAGAAGCTGTGGCTGCCCCCTCACTGGCAGTGTTCAAGGCCAGGTTGGATGGGGCTTTGGGCAGCCTAGACTAGTGGAGGGTGTCCCTGCACGTGTCAGGGGGTGGAAACTCAGTGGTCTTTCAGGTCCCTTGCAAACCAAACCATTCAGTGATTCTATGATTCCATGATGAGCACCTTCATGTTCCTTAGATGGTCTTGAACCTGATCTTCTACAGTGGGCAGTTCTTCATTCTCTCAGTCCATGCCTTTGCTGGTTTGTGACTTGGGCTGTGTGGCTAGAGCACTTGCTGGTGAAGACTGAGGCAAAAAAGTCCTTGAATACCTCAGTCTTCTCCATATCCTGGACAAACCACTTTCCTTTTTCCTTCTAGAGAGTATCTATATCTTTCCTAATCTTCCTTTTATCACCGGCATACGTATAGAAGCTTTTTTTGTTGCCATTGATGTTCCTGGCCAGATTTAATCCTATCAGGGCTTTAGCTTTCCTAACCTGATCCCTGGCTGATTGGAGAGTTTCTTTGTACTCCTTCCAGGCTACCTGTCCTTGCTTCCACCTTCTCTAGGCTTCCTTTTTATGTTTGAGTTTGTCCAAGAGCTCCTTGTTCATCCATGCAGGCCTCTGGGTGGTTTTTCTTGACTTCTTTGTTGGGATGTATCACTCCTGAACTTGAAGGAAGTGATTCTTGAATACTAGCCAGCTGATTTTGGTCCTTCCTCCCTCCAGGGCTTTGTTCCATGGTGTTCTGTAAGGCAGATCCCTGAAGAGACTGATGCCTGCTCTCCTGATATCCAGGGTAATGGGCTCGCTTCCTTGAGGTTCTTGAACTCCACCGTTTTATGGTCTTGCAGCCAGGGCTGTCACTGAACTTTACATTCCCCTCCCCTTCCTCTTCGTTGGTGAGGACAAGGTCCAGCATGGCACCTGTCCTCGTTGGCTTCTCTATCACTTGGAGAGCAAAAACATCATCAGCGTGGTCCAGGACTTTTCTGGATTGCTTGAGCCCTGCTGTGTTGTCATTTCAACAGATAACAGGGTGGCTGAAATCATGTCTAAGGACCAGGTCTTTTGAATGCAAGACTGCTCCTATCTGTGTGTAGAGGGCCTCATCCACTTGGTCTTCCTGGTGGGGTGGCCTGTAGGATACCCACATTATAGTGTCACCTGTCCCTATCCTTCCTTTAATCCTGACCCTTAAGCTCTTGGTTAGCTCCTCATCCATCCCCAGATGGAGCTCCATGCACTCCAACCCCCTCTTTATGTCTCCTGCCTGTCCTTCCTAAAAAGTCTGTGTCCTTCCTAAAAAGTCTGTATCCTTCCATTCCAGCCCTCGTAGGACTCCTCCCAGCACATCTCCATGATGCCAGTAAGATTACAGTCCTGCCAGTGCGTGCATGTCTCCAATGCCTCTGGTTTATTCCCCATGCTTTGTGTGTTCGCATAGAGGCATTAAAAAGTTGGGCCCCTGATGAAGAAGACTGATTGGCTGAGGTGACACCAGTGATGCTCAACAAGTTCCTAATGTACCTTTCTTGGAGACACGTCCTTGCTTTCTTGGGTGTCTTTGTGGCTCTGGATCTTGCCTGTTTTGCTCCATATGTCAGGCCAAGCTTTGACTAACCCATAGGCTTTTAGTCAGTCTTAACCAAGAACTAGTCTTATAAGATGCATGTTAAGTGAGAACTAGATCAACTGCAGATCATAAGAGAAACTAGTGAACTGCTCCTTAGCAAGTCAGATAATTGGCAGCATGATTCACTGGCATTTTAGTGAGAAGCACAACAGACTTTCATAAGAGGCTGCAAACTCCTGTCTTATTAAGACAGACCCAGAAAGAGGGTGGGAAATGGAGTGCCCACTAAATTCTTCAGCAGATGTACAGACTGCGTTTTGGTACAATCTGAACCATAAGACTCTGAAGTAAATTTGGTCTTGCTTTGTAAAAAATCAAAATCCTTTTATGTTCACCTCAAATTTCACTGTGAAATATGGATAATGAGTGATATGAGTAAACACTACTTTTGAAAATTACTATTACAACTTGGGAGAAGATCTTCATGCCTACACACCTTGACATTGCCATTGACTGCCAAGGAGAGAGAAGAACAATTAGAAATTATATGAACGGAATTAGATAAAAATATATAAATAAATATTTAGAGAAACCTAAAAGGTCTGATATTTTGTCTTAAAGATTCAATTAATGCTCCAGATGGCAGTTTTGGTTATTTGCCTCATATACTGTTCATTGCAGGAAGAATTTATTCTCTAGACGTTCAAAATGAGTCATCTATATTTAAATCAGACATACAGGTCACCTGACAAGTCTTGCATATCTTTATTAGGAAAAATGAATTTCACCATTAATTTTCTTTTTATAACTAACAACACAATTTAATTGTTTTTATGAATTCTGACATATTATGTTATACTACTAATGTAATTAATATCATGACCAAAAGTAGAATATTAAAAATTTCAGATTTTTTGACTTCTAATTGGTTGAAGCATCTCAACATGTTCACAAACATAAGATCAAGACATTTTAAAGCATTAATCCTATTTCAATAAATAATTAAGTACTTGAGAGCAATAAGTGACAATTGACTTCTTGTGTGCATATATTGTGAAGTCTATACTAGTATTGTGACCTTCAAATCTCATTAATTTAACAAATCTGTAGAGTTTGAAAAAAAAAAAAAGCCTAAGAAAGTTGTTGTAGAAAAAGTATTCCTACTTTGAAGAAATCAGGTCTGTAAACATAAAAAAAAATTAAAAATATAGAAAGATCTTGACATTTTCCCTGATGGGTAACAACAGCAACAGTTTTCATCAGTCAGTGTCCTACGCACTGGCTGCTACAAATGCAGGCTCTGATGTTTCTAAGATAGCTAAGTAATGTAAGCAGCTGAGGGAGAGCAGGAGGAACAAACAACAACAACAACAACAACAACAACCACCAAATCTATTTGGCTTTGTTTCAAAAGGAATGGATTTTTCCTGGATGGCTCACTTCAGAAGCTGAAATATTTGAACTAAACCATGTTAGCAATGATTATAGTTCTAGCATCTTTTCTGCATTTTATTATAAATTCTTTTGGGGAAAGTAAAAGTTTTGTGTATTTTTAAAAGTCAAAACATGACTCTAAAAATTCATATTTTCTGAAAGAAAGCATATTGCTTTTCTATTGAGTCATGCTAGGGGAATAGAACCCAGACCATGCTGCTGGGATTCCTATAAGAACTTTCAGTTGCTTGTGCATATTGTATAATCTGAGAATCAAGGGACTCAGCTGCAGTTAATTTTCATTTGCTGTTTGTATATAAATGCTTTTAGTACTTAAACTAAATTCAGATCAATTAAACTAATGTTGTTTGACATAATATTCCTTGTTCCAAAATCAATATCCCTTCATTTGACAGACTTATTCTTGAATTCAGGATGTTTATTATTCTTAAAGCTTACCTATAGACCTGGTTTTTGTCTTTGATGATGTAAAACAGTTCTTCCTTATGTACCATAAGCCAGAGTATAATGGGGTTCAAATTTCTCTGGTAAATATCTTTAATTGTAAGATTATGTCCGTTAACCTCTTACCATAGTGCTAACTTCCTATCCTTTTCTTTCTTTGTTATTTTCTCTTTGAGACCACATTCTCCTGAAGAAGATATGGGGTTTTTCATAGTACTTTGCTACTGATGACATCTTTTTCTGAGATTGTGGTATTTCATAATGAAAGGTCCTCCACCAGATTTTGGAGGGTGAAGTCTTCCAATTTCATTTGAATGAACGAATTTCATAAAGGTCCATGGCCCAAAATTCTTTCTCCAGACTGGGTTTGATAATGTCTATGCCATTAAGGAGGAAGGGGAGCTACAGGAAAGCACTGAAACTTTCATCAGAGGGATATGCAATGCTGCTCCCCTCTGCATCGCAGTGATCCAGAGTTGGACTCATGGAGTCATGGTAATGCTTGTTTTCTAATCCTTGTTTCACAAGCCCATTCGTACACAAGCAAATCTGTTGTAGGGAAATACTGTACCATCAAGTCTGGGACTTTTCTTGTCCTCTCCTAACAAAAAGCATGACTCACAATTTGGCCCTCAATTGTGTATTTCTTCAGATATATCCATAGTCATGGCTGCAAGGGCTTGCCTGAATGATGGCTGGTTCCAGATTGAATAGAGTCTATACGATATGGTCCACCAGGAGTATTTTTCCTGAGCTTTTGTTCTGAGAGGACAGAGCAGAGCTCATGGCCTTCAGATCCTCTCTAGTCTCCCACTGCGGTACTTATAAATCTTGTGATTTTGTTTTGTCTGGCCCTTGTCCAAAAACAGACCTGTCGAATGAAAGGCAGCTTTGGGATCATTTATCAATGTAACAGTGGGAATAGTGGGCTGAACAGTAGTTTTGTGCTGTTACCAAGTGAAACCACCATGAGCAGTTACCTAATTGGAATAATATGGCACATGTTCCCGTAATTGCTCTCCTTTGATAACTTTACTTAGGTCATGTTTTCTCAGTTAATTATCATTAGAAAAATATCTAATGAAGGTAACAAGGAGCAAGGTTTGCAAAAAATGGGTATAGGCTGCAGCATGGCTTATTTTCAGACACAAATATTTTCTTTACATTAATGGTAATAGAAATGATATAACTTGGCATCAACTGCAAATGTAATCAACAGCTATGGTTCCCAGGTATTTATTATGACTGAAGGTCAGAGTGGAAGAGGGGTTATTAATGAAACTTAAGCCAAACTGTCTCAGTTATGCTGCTGGAGGGCAGAGTCCTGACCTTGTAGTCCTTTGCAGCTGCCCAAACTTCCCCATACACAGATGAGAAATGAAATCCTACAGCTTCAGGTAGATCCTCCCAGCCACTCAAGCCTTGCTCCCACTTGAGAAAAAAAATGAATTAAATGGGTAATACTCCATGCTCAGAAAAAGAATGAAGACAGAATGGCTGCTAATAAATTACATCATGCTTCTGGGAGAGATTTGAAGGGATACTACAGTTCTGAACAGTTGCTCAGAAAAAAAATACTTTACACCCTTCCACAATCTATTCTGTGGAGAAAATTTAGGTCTTCTGGTAGGGAAACTTCTCAATAAGTATTTCCACTGTTTTTCTTAAGTAAAAACCTATCATTTAACCTACACGGTCTTTAAAAGTGTATCTTAACCAGAGAGATATGCTGATAAACTTATTAGTATGTATTAGGCTGGTATTTGCCTCACCTTATCTCAGGTGCCTAATAGTTAGAGGTCTAAGTCTGACCTGGTGACCTCAGACTCACTTTATAGTCAGAAGAAAAAAATGGGCATTCCCAGATTGCAATCCATCTTGTTTGAGCTAAGTACACAAGACAGGTCAGATGAATTGTGGCCTGGATTTGCTTCCACTGAGTATAACAGGAAGCCAGGGTAACTAGCAGAGATTTAAATGTTGAACTTTCAGATGTCTACATTAAGGTAGATGAATTGCACCCTGAAGTTATGCACACTAATAAATTAGACAGCAGAAGGGAACATGCCCTGCCACTTTGTTGCCTACAATGCAAACAAGTTCAGATGGTACCTGCCTGGTTTTGACCCAGGAGAGTTGCTGATAGCGAAACTGGGGGCAGAAACTGTCATTACAGGCAGTTTGGATGTGGCTGCTCTGTGTCTGAGGGCACAAGGAGTCACTAAAATGGATGCATGCCTTTCTATGGTGGTTAGCTGCAGTGCCAGAAAGTGGCTGTGAGTGCATTTAATTTTCCAGTATGGACGTAGTCTTATTAGCTACAGGAAACTATTCATATCAAATACATTTTAAAGCTGCAGAAGTCAAATCGCACTTTCCTACAGATTTCAATGCAGTCTCTAGACAGATACACAGATAGAAATCCCTTCCTCCAGCCTCAAAGGGCCTCCAGAAACCAACAGCAACCACTTTTCAGAAATTATAAAACACAATGTTACTGATAGAAAATAACAAATATGTGAGCAACTGTGTGAAAACATCTAGCCAAAACATTGTGTTTTAAGACTGAGATTCGGTTCCCACTGACTTCAAAGCTACAGGATCAGGCCTGAAAAGTTTCTGAGGTTTTTTTGCTGGAATGATAATGGCCAGAAGTGGAGTTATTTTTATTCTTTATGAGAAACAATGAATAAAAGAACATGCTTACTTTTCATTGGAAATTCTGAAACAACCAGTTCACTTCAGGGGAAAAAAAATAAGTCCTCTGCACTGAATTATTTTTTTTCCACTATGGTCATGAACACTTTCAAAGAAGCCTGACTCAGGACAGCCAATGCAGGATAAAGCCAAGCTACTAAAACATCTTTCCCTTCCTTAGACATTTGGGCCCTGTATTCTCTTTGTATATTTTGTCACTGGGAAATAAACCATCTGTGTTCTTGAAATCCTCGTCTCTTTCTGGTGAGGTCAATTCACTTTTATGCATTGTGTTTGGCTCTGCTGATCTCTGTGAGGGAACCTGTGCTTCGATTAATAGCATTTTGCCTTTTCTTTTCCTTCAAATTTGCTTATTGGCAGAGTAGTTTTCATTAACCAAGCCAGTAACCAGAATCAATTACACTAAATAAAGCAGAGTGTAAAACTGAGGAAAGATGAGGATAATAGGAACTAAACCCCCTCACATGCAAAATTATCCAGCAGAAATAATTAAACCCGACCTGAGTTAGCATTACTTTTTCTCATAAATTATATGAAAAGCCAGGATACAATCCCTTGCTCAACTCAACTCATAGAATCCTGGAATAATTTAGGTGGGAAAGGACCTCAAGGGGCTTCTAGTACAACCTCCTAATAAAAGCAGGGTCAGCTATGGGGTCAGACCAGGTTGTTCAGTCAGATCTTTGCAACTTTCAAGGAAAGGTTTCACTGACTCACTCGGTAGCTTGGTCTACTGCTTTGCAGTCTTCAAGGGAAAAAGGTATTTCATTATATCCCGAGTTGTTCTTGTTTCAATTTATCATTGTCGCTCCTACTCCAACTATATGCTTCTCTGAAGATCTTGGGATTGTCAGCTCTCAATGCCCTTGATTCAGAGTATCAGTCAGTCGTCCTACTTGGGAGTCACACTTTCATCAGGCCATGCACTCCCAACAGCTCCAGGTCACCATTAAAAACATTAAATAGGACAAGAACCATGACAGGTCCCTGCAGCACTCCACTATTTACCAACCTCTAGGCAGAGCATGACCCATTAACTGCTATCCTCTAAGCCCCACCATCAAATCAGATACTACCCATCTAGTAAATTTTATGACACCAATCCAGAGCATAAAAACCTACCTTGACTGTCAGGGAGACAGTGCTACTAGATAAAATCCAGGTAAATGACATCCTATCACTGCTCACTTCATTCACAAATCTACTTACTTTTCACAGAAGATAATCAGGTTGTCAGACATAAGCTTTTCTTGGTGAACCTACACTGATTGTTCCCAAACCTCTTCTCCTTTACAAGTCCAGAAATTGTTTCCAAGCAGACTTACTCAATGATTTTCCGAGGCACAAAAATGAGGCTCACTAGTTTGTAGTTCCTTGGACCATCTTTTTAGGCTTTTCTTTAAAAATATGCACAGCATTTTCTTTGCTCTAGTCTCTGGGGTCCTCCCCTTATCTCCATGACCTTTTAGAGATGGTAAAGTGATCTTGCTATGACATTGGCTGGCACTGTCAGACATAGCTTATATGGTACCTAGGGTTGAGTTCCTTCACATAGTCCCTAACTTGATCATTACCCATTACTTATACCGCTCTGAGCACCTTGTATAATTGCAGAAGCCTGGGACAACCTTTTGGGAGGTAAAAAAGGTATTGATAACCTCAGCATTATCCATGTCTGCTGTTGCTAAGCCACCTGCCCCACCCAGCAACAGTTCCATATTTTCTTTTTCAGCCTTTAACTACTAAAATAACAGAAATTCTTGCTGATTTTGATGTCCCTTGTAAGGCTCAACTCTGAGTTTTGGCTTACCTGACACCATCACTGCATTCCTGGGCAATAGTTTGAAACTTGTGCTTTGTAGCACACCCCTGCTTCCATTTTGACCATCCAGAAGATATCATGCAGATTAATGTTTCCCATTAAAACCAGAGTTTGTGATCTAGAGACTTGATTTACATAGAAATTATGGAATTTCACAAAATGAACTTCGATGGAAAGGTTTTGCCACAACTAACACAGAAATCTTAACTGTGGTGTTAATAGCTATGAAAGTTACTTATTTATCCTGACATTTTTTGATGGAGCTAAAACCACATCAGGGACAGAAATTTTTCCAGATAATTGTGACTCATTTTTACAACAGTGGAATGTTTTATATTTTGTTGAAGGCCCATAAAACAACTCTTAAATGTTGATGGCTTTGAAAGAAATGATAAGATTTTATTCAGATTCATTGCTAAGGACTGGACTGCACACCTCACTATCACAATGAATAGTACCTTCTCAAATGGTCTTGTTTCATTTAAGTCAACATGACTCTTCAAAAAGTACCATATAACTCAATATGAGTAGAGTTGTCAATACAATTAAGAATAAGGCATCTCTTTTCCCTTCTTTCTCTAGAATGAAGAAAATTGTAACAGACTTAAGTGGCAGGTGTTTTCTTGAGATATCTGGCTTAGCAGTATGATGGTCCTTTTCTTGAGACACCAAAACAACATAAATGCCTTGTTTTAATCAACATTTCAATCCTGACACGCATGTCAAGAGCTTTTCAAGAATAGGAAATCTCTGTATCCCACCAGAGGCCAAACTTGGGTTATCAAAGGTCTACCTAAATATTAGAAATTGTCCTTTCCTTGATGCCAGAAACAAATAATAATATAACATTTAAAATTTCAACTAGTATCCTTGTGTTACCTTTTTATTTTCCTTTTGTCAATGAAAGTGAAAATCTCACAAAAGAATTATGTTTATAACCTCTCCACAAATTTAGGCTAGTATCATTGTACTTGTTATAACAGACGTATTTGGATGGTTTCACTATGATCAAAGCAGCAAGAGACTTATAATAAAACCCATGAAAGCACTAAAGTGTCATTTAAATGTTGCCTACCCCTCGTGTTATCCCTGTTTTAAGCTTCCATCATTAAATTCCCTGGTTATCTTGTTACTTACACAAATGCTTATAGGCATGCCCGTATGGGTTTAAGTCCTAATAAACACTTAATTGATGCTTATGCCATTTTGAGATTTACAGTTCAAGTATTCTCTTGTACAAAAGATATTATTTTTCCTGGGTTTTTTAGAAGTTAGTCTTATGATCCCATGCAGGATTAAATCTAATTTTGTTTTGGGTGCTTTCTAGCACTTTCTTTGCTGAAGAGAGGCTCTTCTATGAAGAGAGGCTGAGGGAGCTGGGCTTGTTCAGCCTGGAGAAGAGAAGGCTGACGGGGACCTCATTGCAGCCTTCCAGTACCTGAACGGAACATACAAACAGGAGGGGAATCAACTTTTTGGAAGGGCAGACAGTGGCAAGGCAAGGGGAAATGGATTAAAGTTAAAGGAAGGAAGGTTTAAATTAGATTATTGGGAGGGAAGATTTTACAGAGAGAGTGATGAGGTGCTGGAACAGGCTGCCCAGTGAGGTGGTGGATGCCCCGTCCCTGGAAGTGCTCAAGGCCAGGTTGGATGGGGCCTTGGGCAACCTTGTGTACATCCAGGCCTGGAGGTTGATGGCCCTGCCTGTGGCAGGGGGGGTGGAACTGTATGATCCTTGGAGTCCCTTCCAACCCATGCTATTCTATGAAGCTGCAGTACTGCTCAGTAATATTACCCAGGAGGCAGCATGGATCCAGTCTATTTCTGAAGTAAAAGAGTTTAGTTTTGTGGACAGAAGTTGTGCTGTGCCATGCTTCAAGGCAAAACCAAGGTTTCTGGCAGGATTTATTCACTAGTTGGGACACAGCTTCTTTCTTTGGCCAAGAATATATTAATTTATTCCTTGAGAGATGGAACTGCCTTAACTGTCAGGTGTCATAGCAATTTATAGCTGATAACAGGGCAATACATTAGGACACAAGAGACTTGAATTGAGAGGTTTGATACAAAGTGTCAAAACAAGAGAAGAGAATTACTGTCGCAAAATAGCCTCTAATCTTGTTGGTACTGTGCTGGGAGGTGCCAAGTACTTATTTTCCCATTTTCACTTTGCACAGTTGAAAATAAATATGGATACCATTCTTTGACAACTAGGTAAAATCTAGGCATCACTACTCCCAGAAAAGTTTTGTGAGACAGGGTCTGCGAAACTATCAGAGCCCAAGACATATTTTGTGTCCTTTACTTCCCAATGACAGTCATGACCTTCTCCCCCACTTCCTGAGCTAGATGACCTCCTGTCCAACAGGCTAAATTTTATGACTGCTGTTTTATTGGTTTAACACTCCCATTTGGTAATATAGGGGAGTCCTTGCACCCAGGATAGGGTTGTGTGAACTGGCACATGGGTAGTGACAGGGAAGTATTACCAAAGAACAATTTGAACACCCAGAGGATGTGAAAAACCAGGAATAATCAGAACAATTAATTTAGCAAGTGGTCTACTAAGATACAAAGGTTTTCTGTTTTGTTCATGTGAATCCCCTGCTTCTTTTGTGAATCTAGACATTAAAACAGGGAAAAATAAACTTGAAACAAACTCATCAAAATTTCTAGATATTGAAAGATCTGCCTATCTCTTTTCATACATAACCTTTCTTCTCACAAAACTTTGGCCAAGCTAGACTTGACCACATTTTGGAAAACCCCTTCTGTAGTCCTCTTCTACCGTCCACAAAAGGAGAACTCAGCAGTAGCATTTTCTGGCTCATCTACTCTGCTGTTGAGACACTGGACAGGTCAAATTCCGAATCCAAAGTGAGACAAAGTGACACATTCCAAAACAGTCATTCTCCACTAGTGTGACAATATAAATCACTCTGGATTATAGTGCATAGAAAATATGCATAAGTATACTATGTCAGTATACCTTTTTTCCAGAAACCAGTTACAATAAGCTTTAATGATGTCCTGACTTGGAATTTTTTTGTAAAAAAAGACTTAGGAATTTTTTCATCTGGTGGGGTTTGTTGGTTTTTTAAATAATTTTATCATAAAGTACACCTGCTATGTCGATAGAACACATTTTCTACAAGGAACTGCATCCAAAGTGAACTCATCTGTACCTATTTTGAGAAAAAATATAGCTTTTTTTTTAAGTCAGCAAGGACCTTGTTTTCATCTTTCTTAAATTTGCTTGTTATTTACGTTACAATCCTTGTATAATGTTTCTGACATGTTTGAGTACTTAATATTAACATCAAGGTGAAAGACATACAAAAAAGTGGCACCATAGCTCTAAATATAATGTTAAATTGGGTATTGTATGTAATTTCCATTAACTATAGGGGCTCTGTCAGGTCAAATTAGGTCCCAGATATTCTTTTAATAAAGAAAAACCTGTAGAAGTCTTAAAAATTAAGTATTTTCATGCTTATTTATTCAACATTCCAATAGGAACCTTTTTCTATATTTTTTCTTTTCCTTTTTTTTTTTTAAACAAGTGTCATGGTTTAACCCCAGTCATCAGCTAAGTGCTATGCAGCTGCTTGCTCAGTCCCCTCACAGCAGGATGGAGAGGATAAGAAGGATAGAAGTGAGAAAACTGTTGAGTTGTGTTAAAGACAGTTTAATAGGTAAAGCAAATACCACACACACAAGAACAAGAGGACAAGGAATTAACTCCCCATTTCCCATGGGCAGGCAGGTGTTCAGCCATCTCCAGGAAAACAGGACTCCATCATGCCTAATTGTTACTTGGGAAGACAAGCATCATCACTCCGAATGTCTTCCCCTTCCTTCTTCTTCCCCCAGATTTATATTCTAAGCACGATGTCATATGGTATGGAATATCCCTTTGGTCAGCTGGGGTCAACTGTCCTGGTTGTGTCTCTCCTAAATTGTTGTGCACCCCCCACCTACTTGCTGGTGGGTTGGGAAGCAGAAAAGGTCTTGACTCTAGGTAAGCACTGTTTGGCTNACCACACACACAAGAACAAGAGGACAAGGAATTAACTCCCCATTTCCCATGGGCAGGCAGGTGTTCAGCCATCTCCAGGAAAACAGGACTCCATCATGCCTAATTGTTACTTGGGAAGACAAGCATCATCACTCCGAATGTCTTCCCCTTCCTTCTTCTTCCCCCAGATTTATATTCTAAGCACGATGTCATATGGTATGGAATATCCCTTTGGTCAGCTGGGGTCAACTGTCCTGGTTGTGTCTCTCCTAAATTGTTGTGCACCCCCCACCTACTTGCTGGTGGGTTGGGAAGCAGAAAAGGTCTTGACTTTAGGTAAGCACTGTTTGGCTTACTCAACATCTTACAATGTTTGCTTACTAAAACATCTCTTTATTTTCAACACTTCAGCACAAGTCCAAAACACAGCCCCATTCTTAACTCTACCCAGCCAAACCAGCCAACGAGCACTGACCTACAGAATTCATAAAGCAAATCTTTTACATTGTTGAGCTGATCATTGTAGGCCCACAAGAAGCTAAAAGCTTTTAAGTGAGTTTAAAGATATGGCAAACTTTACAC
Source organism: Zapornia atra (assembly GCA_013400835.1). Lineage (NCBI taxonomy): Eukaryota > Metazoa > Chordata > Aves > Gruiformes > Rallidae > Zapornia > Zapornia atra. Next base: position 41,930 of record VZTU01026303.1, read on the forward strand.
GACAAGACTGGTTTTGCAAAAAGAGTATAAAAGATAAGACAAGGCTATTCTCACATGTAAGAGATAAATGAAAAGAGATTTTTTTAATGCCTGTTTAGAGAAAGATGGACATGCTCTTTTGGTTTTCTAATGACAAGTGATCTGTAGTGAAGCATGCAAACACTTTTAATAAATTACAATAATAATTTACATTAAAAATAATAAACACATTTATATTATAATCATAATCTCCATAAATACCATATTTTCTACCTAGAGAACCAATTAAAAGGAAATTTTCTCAGGGTTACAATAGATTCCAAACAAACTAAACATAAGTCAACATATTACAGTTGCAAAATGTAAAATGTCACACATGCAAACATATTGTGAAATCTTCATACACTGACATTTTTAACAAACATGGAGATTTTTAGCAAATAGCAACATTTGTTCTGTTTTATTCTTAAGGATTTTCTAAAAGTATGTTACCGTTGACAGAAAAAAAAAAGAGAATTTAAGCTGCCTGAAAGCCTGAGTGTTCTCAGAAAAACATTAGCCTTTGGGTCCATTTTTTTTTTGCATGGAAACTTGAAGAACAAAGAAAACTATGTAGTTAAAACATTAAAGTTGTGAATTTAGATAAGGGTGGGGTTTTGCAGTGTTATAATTATCAGAAACATCTTTTACATGTTTTTCTTAACAACTTTCATTGAATTTTCATAGAATTTTATATTAGAGTAACACTTTGTTAGTATCAATGTAGTTAGAGTTGTAGTAATTTAAATGTATAAATAGGAATATGTACAGATTCAAAAGGAAGTTAATTCTTGCGAGCAATATATAGGGTATTACAAATGGTGATAAGCATTAATTGTGATCAGATGGTGTGCATCCCTGTTCTTGAACTATAATTTTTTTTGGTTTCATCTCTGGTTTTGAACTTCTGGGTGTCCTTAGAGTTTGTCATGTCTACCTTATTAATCATAATTGTGAAATAGAAATGATATTAAATTTCTGTATACAGTTATTTCTACTGATGGAAATAAGGAGGTATTATTACATAACATTTATTAGCATTAGTATTTATTAGCATTAGTGTTACTATTTTACATGGGCCCAAGATTCAGAAACCCTAGGATCATTTACTAAATGTAGCAGATTATTTCCTTTGCGAGTAGAAAAGCCATTAAATCCTTGGAGTACCTTGTTTTATCCAAAATGTTGAGACAATCTTCCTTTACCCTCTTCATTTTATTGATTTAGTTTGTAAGCTTTTTTATGGAAGTATTTTTCCTAACTACATATTTATACATTACTTAAGAACCACTGTAAGTACATACACACAGAAATGCTTTATGCAGTCTAGATGAGGTCAGATTCGGCACAGATGTTCTTTCCAAACTTTTGTGCTTTTCCATCATTTGGCCCTCAGCCTTGGACTAGCATTCCTCTGCTCATCTCCTCAGTCGAACAACATTTCAGCTTGCAAACCAAATTCTCCAAAACTGCCTGTGCTCTCTTGGGCCTCCCACTGTCTTCAAATAACCTGTAAATATAACTGCTTCACCTCTAGAATTTGTTCATCTCAGCTGTCTTCTGGTTTGCCTTTATTATGACTTGTGATTGCTCTGAGAGAATTCCCGGTCTTGTAAAAATTTATTAAATTACAAAGATTTAAATATTAAATATAAAATACTAAAAATGTATCATTCTCATGCTCTGCAATAGAAAATTCTTTTCATGGTAAAAAATACAAACTGACTGTAGTATCAGTATGAGTGTGTTAAGAACAGAGGCAAAATAATTCAAATTCCACTAGAATGGAAAGGCATCCATGTCTGTAGTTCAAGAAGGAGGCTCTCTTTTGTTTGCTGTCTTCTGATGGGATCATTTTTAGACTTGTGCTGTCAAGAAATCCAACTTCGGTGAGAAGACTAAAGGGTGTTTTTGTCCTTCTGACTATCCGATTCATATTGCCTAGTTTGATGACCAGAGGAGGAGTATCTTTAAAGACACATTATAATGTTTTCCCCTTCAAAGAGTCTGGCAGCAAGATCACAGTTATCACCCTTTTTCTTGCTTTAGCAAACTAGAATAATAGAATAGCAAGTACATTTTCATTTCAACAATGCTACCACTTTGCATTCAATTGGTAGCAAAGCAACTAATATGGTTACTCTGACAGTAAACCAGAATGCGAAGGGCACACTGTACCCCAGAAGTCTGAAGAAAAAAGCACTGATATCTTGATTGCTTTTAATAAGAGACAAGGAAGAACAAATTCTCTTTTATTAACAATTTAACAATGCTGTCTTTGAATTCTCAGATAATTGGGCTGTATGGGCTTGCATCAGCCTGACTTGAAGTCCCCAGTTTAAAAATGAAAAACAAAACCCCTTTAAACAGACCTGGAACTTATCCAGGGATCCAGAAGCTGTTTATTTCTTTTGGAAGGCATATTTTATTTTTTTTTAACTTACAGTATAACTACTGGTTCCAATCAGTCCTAAAGGCTAGGGAAAAATGGAGGGAAATGATTGCCAAGAAGACATTTACACTGAGTTCCCTGACTTATTTAGTGAAAGGGTGATTCATATATTTACCCCTACCCCCATGCATAGGACAGGGCATTGCTTCCCTTCTCTGGGAGCAGACAAGAAGACAGTAACTCTTTCCTTTTGGGTTCCCACCCCTCCACAGCAGCCATGATTTAGCCCATATCAACCTCTCAATTCTCCCAAGTCCCACTGCATAAGTTCCTCCCTAGCAGCTGGTTGCGTGGCAGCGGCATGCATATTTTTCAGGTTGTATAACCCATCCAAGCCTTGGACTCAGGAAAGGAGTATTCCCAGACAAGTGAAGCCAAATTGAGAAGCAGGGATTTTAACACCTAATTTTAACTTAGAGAGAGTTTCATCTTACCTTGATCAGGGCTATACCATGGAGTGCTGTGGGAATTAGACTGTTTTGACAAGAGATTCTCACCAGGTGGTATGAAGAGCCACAGCTTCTGTTCTCCAAAACCCCTTGCTTCATTTGCTACAAAGTTGATGGATGAAATATTGGCCAGTTGGATCAGTCTAGTACACAGTATCTCCTGAATGGCTGGCCAACTGCATTTCATGATTAGAAATGTACAAACTGTAGATATCCTGTGAGGGCTATGCTGAACAAGTGCAACCTGGAACTTGATGTAACATAAATACCTGTAAATAAGAAAAGACATGATTTTGAATACTGGTACTTGATTATGTGCTTGTTTACATGGTCTTTGCCTACTAACATGCTCATTTAGTACAAGAAAAACATGAACCTGAGGGAAGGAGTCCAGAGGAGAGCCACAGAGATAATCAGGTGGCTGGAGCACTTCTATGAAAACAGGTTGAGAGAGTTGGGCTTGTTTAGACTGGAGAAGATAAGGTTCTGGAGACACCTTAATGTGGTCTTTCAGTACTTAAAGGGGGCTTATAAGAAAGATGAGGAAAGACTTTTTAGCAGGATCCATTGCAATAGGACAAGGGGTGATGGTTTGTCGTGGTTTTGCGAGGTTGGGTGCTGGAAAAGAACAGGGGTGCACAAAATGGCTGCTGTGAGGACCTGCTGGAATTCTCTGGAGCTC
>VZTU01026304.1:225-64913 GCA_013400835.1 Zapornia atra
TCTCCTCTGAACCCACTGCAAATTAGCAGTATTTCTACAATGAAAAACTCCAAAAGGAAGGAAAAACCTTAGACTGACCATACAAATAAAAACTTGGTTCTATTATGCTGAGCTGAGTGTTTAAATATTCCATAATCAAACTTGAGTTTGGGTGGCTGGTTTGCCTAGTAATTCAGTAAAACTAAACATCACCTGGAAACGAACAAAAAAGCTTTTTTTTGAGAAATGGTGTTGTGCAGACACTGCATTGTGAATCTATAAGTATCTACTGCCTGGACCTTCAGGGTAGGATTTAATTAACTTGTTATCAGCTCTCTATATTACAGAGCTGAAGAAACAGGCAACAAAATTTATAAGTATATAGGCATCATCTTGGTAAGAGTAACATTTCCAGACATTGTCAGTCTCCAAACTGAGACCACCATGTCCACGTGTAAGGAAAATATCAGCAAGAAACCAGATTTCAGCAATCGGACTACGTGTAAATGATAAAAAAAGTGGGTTTTTTCTTTTTGCAGCTGCATGAAGTGATGATTTTGGCTGGTTTGAATTAGACAAAGTGGAAACAGGAATCATCATAGAGCGCGCTCTCTCCCATCTCTACAGGCAGTCCCTGTATTAAGGAGGACTGCAAAAAGCCCTTTGATTTTGGCCTTTAACTAATTAATTGGCATATAAAAATGCATTTGCTACATAGAAGTACTACAAATCATGTAACTGAAGGTCCTTTATTTTTACTGCTCTCACGTACCTACTCAGGTTAGTTTGCTTCCCCAGAAAAACATGATTGACTGACTGACATCTTTATCCCTTTGCAGCCGTACTGGTTTTTTCCCCCCTTTAACAATTCTGGAATTAATTAATTATAGACAGGGTCAGCTAAATAAATATTAGCACTTACACACAAAAGAGTTTGGTAGCTTTAGATGACGTAAGCATTTTCCAAATATTTTTATTTATCATTCACCACCTTTCAAACACTCTCTAGGAGTGTTTTTTCTTTTCTAATTCCTAATCTAAAACATTACTGCACAATTTTTGGCTTCTCAAGATTCTCAAGTCTGAATCATCATTTTGAAGAGAATCTGTCATATCAATTGCTTGTCTTACCAGCTCAACCTACCCAAATTAATTCTCCTTCCATTTGTGATTACAGAATATTCTTGCATGAATTACCACAATTGCTAGCCTGGAATGTATTGCAAGGAAGGCATTTAATGTATTTTTAGCTGTATTTTAGTATAGTTAAAACAATGAAGAGGAACCAGATAATGAGATTAGGCAGCTCTCTACAGACAAATACACAGTGACAAATACACTGTAAATATTGTTCAGAAACTTTGGCGCTTTCCTTCTAAATTTTTCTTTTATTACTGGCATGAGAAAAATAAATAAATGGGTGCTGCATAAGCACAGTAAAACTACAAAATTCTGCTGCCTGATCAAAGGGAAGTGGCAAAATTAAAATGACTAAGAGCGTACCTGAGTCTACTTTGCATTCCCAACTTTTAGACTTAAATCCATCACTCCTAATACCTAATGCAGCTATTTGTTAATGCTGTCCAGCACCTATGGCAAACAAATAGCCAGGGGAGTAGAAGTTTTAATGTAGTTTATTCCTCCAAAATATTATCTGAAAACTCACAGCAGCTGTGTGTACAGCCATTCACAGCTAGAAATATTCCCAGAAGCTTCAAAGTATAAATCTAATAAAATATTCTCCTCCCATCTACCTGTATCTTTCCAAGACCCTTATAGTTCTCAGCAAAGACAGAGTGTAACTGGTAAGTGCCAATAGAATCTGTTCAAGTGATTTAGAGATTCTGGAACATAATTCATAAGAATAAACATATTCTGACATATTCTATGTTAAAGACATTCTATGGCAGAATTAATGCAATTCTAATATGCAAATCATTAACCATATTAAATTGCTACATGGTAAGAGAATAAAGGATATTATAGAACCGTCCTACTTCAAGCATTATTCTGTAGAAATTTCAGTTTAATTGCAAACTGGGGAGCACGCACAATAAATAGTTAACCAACAGCTTCATTTTAAAAGCAAGGAAATTCCTGTATTTGGCCAGTGGAATGACGAAATAAATCAGCTCTTTTCTTACCCTTGTTGTACATATTGGTCGGTACTTGGACATCACTCAGACTAATGTTGACAGGCAAGTTGTTGAAGTGGTCATTTGGCACTAAAATAAACTCCTTCCCCAGCTCCAGATAGTTCCCTTCTTCATCTCGTTCATTTATGAGCACAGCATTGAAGTGTTCGTACTGCAACAGAAACTCACATTCAGTATTCAATGCAGCATAAACTAGCCGGTCTGAATACCTATCAATCCATTGATTAACATTTACATGCATCTCCATCTAGAAGATCAAGATATCTTTACCATCCCTCAGATTAACCCCTATACCCCTAGTATAGGTACATTTCTGAAACCAGGGTCATCATGTCATGAGAAAACACCGTATCACCTCAGACCTCTGGCAGTCCTGAAAATATTAAGGGCAGCCCAACAAACACCTTGAACATAGACAGTGTATTCACTATTTTTAATGCAAACTCCTTTAGCTTTAAGTAATTCCCTGGATAATGATCTAATTATGATCTCTGTTTAGCTCATTTCCATCAGTTCAACTGCTATCTGTGTTGAACATAGACTTTTACAAACTAAGTGGTTTTACTTCACAGAAATATTAACTAGAGGTGTTGTTGCTTACCCAGCATGCACTGACTGACATTTCCTATAGAAAAATATTTGCATTATGCTGTATTTCTCAAACGCACTTCATAGTAATTTTTATAAAATTATGCATACTTTAAAATGGACATACAAACTTAGCAGTGACTTATTTTGAACAAGAAATTATTGTCTGCCTGTTACAAATTCCTGCAGAGTACTTGGCCTATTTTGTACAGAACTATAACCAGATAAGCAAAAGCAATTTAGATAAAATTATTGATTTCTTTATGACCTAGTTGAACCAGAAATTCTATCAAGCTTCAAAGGCAACAAATAGTGAAGACTACTTTTTACACTCTTAAATAATGTAAACGCTTGGCAACAGTTTGTGATGTGTTTAATTCAAGGAGACCAAAGTTTAGTGTCTTTGAAGAATCTCATTAATTTAAATTACAAGTCTCTTCCCTAACTATCCACTCGAGAGTAAATCAATATAAGTAATATTTAGACATGCATTCATAGATCACATGCGTCCACACAACCTGTACAACAATCACAGAATCACAGAATAAATATATTACAGCATTTACAACCTAAAACAGACCAGCAAGTACAAAATCTTAAAGGCTGTGGTGGGCTGACCCTGGCTGGACCCCAGGTACTCATCAAAACCTTTCTATCTCTCCAGGTACCCACCTAAGATGCTCTATCACTCCCCTCCTCAGCTAGACAGGGAAGAGAACATAGAAAAAAAAGGCTCAAAAAGCTAAGGACACAGAGAGATCACTCACCAATTACTGTCATGCCACCACCACAGCCCTCCCGCTACCAACACTGCCACACAAGCACTCTGTGTGACATGCAATGTGTTCTACTAAACAAGAATTAAACTCTTACAATCTATAAATTCTCATTAAAAGGCTTGATAATTTAACCTGTATCTTAAGTGGAGGCTTACTTGGAAAGCAGCTTTCCACATCCTGCTCCTCTAGCTTCTAGTTTTTTAAAAAGGCCAACCCATAGTACTGATTTTAGATGGAAGTAGAACACAAATGAAATCACTGTATATTAGATACATTTTGGGAACTTGCTATGTATGACAGAAATGTCCAGTGTTCCACTTAACATTAATCATATAACAAAAACTGAGACACACCGGTACTTGAGAATCAGTTTAACAGAAATTAATCCAATATGATTAGACATTTGACCTTACAGTTATTGTACATTAATTGGTTTACAGTAAGATGAGCCAAATAATCTGCCTCATAGATCTCATTAATATATATACAGATACTGGATAGTAGAGTTTGGGAAAAAGCCCACCACATTAGTGTCTATAGATTTGACTCTTCTCATACCAAAATGATAAAGAAACGTGACAGTTTCCAAGGAATACCAGTTCTCCTTCTATTTGGGAGAAACCTTCTCTGTCTCTGCTTATTATCCAGGTTTATCATGGATCATTAACTGCACTGCATGCCTGCTGCCCACATGTGACAGCAGCTTTCTCAGTTTACTGTTTCTGCAAAAGGCAAAGACAGTTGGCAGAAGACTTGAAAGCCCAACTCGTATTTCCCATCTTAGTAAGAAACTGAATATTCCTTCCGACATTAAACCATGCACTAATGACTGTTGTAAATTGCAATTCTACTGTGATTCCAAGCAAGAAAGAAGCTGTGTATCTTTTCCATGATATAACAGATAATATCTAAGTCTGGAAGAAAGGCTGATACTCCATCCCTTGGGAGTACAGTGCTAAATGAAACTAAGTATTTCATGCTTCTTTCTTGCCAACCGCCTCTCTCTTCACTGGACAGCCAAGTTCCAGCAGGGTGAGGATGACTGTTTTATCTTGTTTCCAAACCACTTGTCTTCTTGTCCTTAAAGACATGGCTTTGTGTTCCTTATTCTCTGCTGAATATGACATCCCCTCTATAACTGCTGGAGTTACAGATAGCAACTACAATGCTTTCATGACACTTCTTAGCTTTTTAAATCTTACGATTTCAACAGCTGAGCTCCAATTTTTAACACAGAAGTCGAATTCAAATATTACACTTTAAGGAAATGTGAATACATTTGGGGATAAAAGATTCTGTAGTAAAATATGTAGCAATATATTGTTCCCCTTTAACTTACGTTATATATCATGGAATAATTTCTACAGTAGTTCACATACAGACAATAATTTCAAGGATGTAAATTTACCTTGCCCATGGGTTTTATAATAATTTTTAAATGGTTGAGGAAATGGACAAATTTCAAATAAGAATGTCAGAACATACATGGAAATCACCTCTGAAATAATATTATTTCCTTTCATGCAGTGGGTTATTTCATTTTCCAAATGAGTTAATTAGTAGACACCCTCCTTCATCATGTTCCGTAAGCAGCAAGGCTAGCCAAGTATTAAAATCTGCTATATTCTAAATAAATGAAACCACTTGTTTCACAATTAAGGGTATTTAGGACAGATTGTTACTTTGGTTGATTTAGTATTCACTGATTTATTGGTCTGAGCCCATATTTTCTCCTTTCAATTCTACAAATGCATACATAATAATATGATTCTGTTGGCTTTTAAAAAGCAAACTGTAGCATAAAATAGTTGTTACAGTATTATAGATAATATTTTCGGGCAGGGGTTGTCCACTTAATTTTTTTGGAGAGGTGTGCAAGGGCTGATGTAAGGATTTGAGTTTGATTTGTTTGCGTTTCTTTGCAAGTGAGAAGCCTACAAAAATCACGTATTTATGACAGTCCTGCAAGATCTAAGCTTAAATATCACATAGTATATACAGCTCTAAAATGCTACTGAAAAAGATGAGCATTTAAGAAGGGCTGTTACACTTTGGCTTCTTTTGGGCACTTTCATTCCAAGAAAATCACGGAGTGTGACAGCTGAAAGGTGATAGAAGGAAAATTAAAAATTGAAGAAAAAATATTAAAGTAAATCCAACTGACGTTCTGACACTGCATTCCAGATAATGCCCAAATGAAAGAGGATAAGTCCTGTTTGCTGACAACACAAATACTCGACTTGCTAAGCTTTAAAGGAAAATGACTTCAATTTAATCTTGTCAGTGGAGGTCAGTCTTTGATGTAACCTTAACTAGGTGAGTTCTGAGTGCACACAGCGTACCGTGCCAAAAAGTTACTAGTTTAATAAATAACAAAATAATTTTGGAGCACAGCCAGGGTCTATCATGACTTAGCCAATGGGTGAGTTTATACCTACCTTACAGACTTGCATGGTGAGCAGCAAACTAGAGAAAAAGCATTCAAAGGAAGTGTCATTCAAGTAATCTATTACACACATCTCAAGACCTAAATATGAATTATTATACTTTTGTGCATTTAAATTTGTTCAAGTAAACACATTAAGGTTTTTTGTTTGTACATTCCTATGTGTTCTGTGCTGATCATACATGATGAATACTTGATCAACTGCTTTGAAAGTCCCCATTGCATTATAATGAATATTACAATGTTTAACCCAAGGCCATAAAAACTGGGGACAAACAGAAACCTCAGCTTTCACGTGATACAATATTTTATCCTTGTGAAAAAAGCGTTCCCAATGCAAGCCAGTATAAGATGACTAGTAGTGCTCAATAGAACAGGCACCACACCGTTCTCCCTCAGCAAGGAACTGACCATATTGGCCACATCCCAAAGAGTCACATTGCTAATACTCCACAGAACCCTGGGCTGTTCTATCATACTCATATAGTCACATTAGACAGAGACTTACAGGGCTATTAGGAGATGATCACAAAAGTTTCATTCAGGTTGACTAGCAAAGGCAAGCTCTGTTTTAAAACACAAGATAGCCTCAGCCAGAATATGTGTTCTATGACCTCTTAGGATGACTGACAGAGACATAAGTTAATGATGTTAAAATTAACTCCCTCAAAAGGTGTCATAGAAGAATTGTGGGGAAGAGCAAGGTTCATAGCATGCAAGGAGAAGCACAGGTTTAGGTTGCAGAGGAGAACAGGTCTGTAAGGCAAGAAGGAAACTTTGAAGCTTTCTCTTCCAGTTTGGCTTTTAGTGTCTCAACTAAACACGCACCTTGATTGCATTCAATATTTTGCTGAGACAAGACGTCAGCCATTTAGATGAAATGCTGAAAAATATTGTGCATGTCTTGCATAATTTCAGTATTGTACAAACTGTGGCAGATGAGTGATATTCTCTATATCCATTTACATTTACCATAAACAGATATCTTGTGGTACTTAACTTATTTATCAAATATTTGTTAAAATTATAAACAGCGTATTTATGTAAATATAAATATTTACCATTTCATTTAAAAGACACATGCTAATTCTAATTGCCTTTGCAATTTAGGGAGTACATGGCACATAAGAGTAGCAGTATGAAACAATGATGCAGCAATTCTACTTTGATTTTTCTATAGTACAAAAATTATTTGTACCAAAACCACATAAAGTTCCATTCACAGAGCTGTGAGTACTAGGAAGATGTAAGAACACAACGGGGAAGGATTTGCAACAGGGAAGGATTTGTATGTCACCACCACTACAGCAGTACTGGGCTTACACTGCCAATTTTTAACTGTTTAAGAACCATTTTCATTGTGTTTCTGCAACCATGCAGCTCCTCTAAAGACAAAGTTGGATCTTTATGGAAGACACTAAGTCAAGGAAAGTTTATGGTATTTGCATTGAACCTCAAAATAGGAAAGCATCAGAAAGAAAATCAAAAAGTAGCAAACATGAAAAATTAAGGCAAAAGCAAAACCTAGCATAAATAGCACAGACAGCTTGAAATGCACAATAACTTGTATATCTATGACTGTTTCAGTAAAAAAAGATAAACCCATCAGCGAGTTTAAAAAGAAAAAAAAAACAGGAAAAGTTTCTTTTCTCAAGAGACTGACAAGAAGGACACATCACAGAGGGCAGAAATGTCCATAATATCTAAAAAACAAAATGAAAAGTAGTCCACTTGGAAGAAGGCTTTCGTACTACAAAACACATTGACAACAGTCCTTACTGTTGCATTCATGTGTTAACAAACAGGCAGATGTCTGAATACGTATCAGTTTCTAATGTTCAAAAAAGTCTCTTCTGACAGTTGATCAGTTAGGAGAATTTATGTTTCGAAGGACAATTAAAGCTCCTGTATTCAAGACCTTAGTGTGATGTTCAGCAAGCAAGTATTAAAGGTCGTAAAAGCAAACTGCCTCATTCAATAAAAACTGCTTGAATTTAAAAAAATTTTTAAATCTGAGCAAACTGGCATTTCTTGTGGTAAGACATGATCTTCATAGTTTCTGATTATCCTCTGAAAGCTTGTACATGTTCCTTCCAGAGCATGCATCCCCTTTTTTTCATGTCTTTGTTCAACAGCAAAGCTCAGAAAACACCTGGGATTTGAAATGTTGTCATCAGCCCCTCTCTAATTATGGAAGTAGTACAGAAATGATACTTGCATCCTTGCAAAAACAACTGATCTGTTTTCTACACAATCAGACTAAGACGACCTTTCCCCAGGCTATCCATTCCCTCACAATATGATTACCCTATTAAAACTGTCTTAAAACAGGATAAATAATACTTTATTACAGTATAAAATCAATTATACCAGCATGTAAATTGATAACACAACAAGGTCTCAGAGGTCTTGTTAATATTAACTGATTCACTCTAAAGTGGCAAGTAGCGATTAATTATGATGGCTATTTTAAATCATCCATTAAAAAGAGTCACTTTGAGTTACAAATTTCAGATGAAGCATCTTTTCTCCTTTACAGACAAATAACTTCAAAAATATCTAACTTTACATACAAAAGCTCTCAAGATTCTTTTTGGTCACAAGGCTGAACAAAAACTCTTTGGCCAGTCTTAAATTTAACAAACACAAGGAGGAAGGACCAAAGGTCTCCATAACGGGCTTTCATTGGGACATTTGGGACACCTGTATGACAAGCCCTACTAGTGTTCAAATGTTTTTGCTGGTTCTAGAAGTGAAAGTGCTTAGTGTGTTCATTTTCACACACATAAAAACCTCCAGGGAATACTTTCTGCTAAAGGAGCAAAACAAATCCCTACTCCAGTGTTACCGTAATTTCTCCCTTCTCCCAAAGGACGTATGTTAAAAGGATACCAGTTACATAGATGAGTAAGTTCAGAGCCAGTTATCCTGCTCCTACAGAGCCAGAGTAAACCATGGAGACAATTAACTGACAATTTCTAGAGCAACTTTAATCGAGAATTTCATTACTTCAGTGAATCATCTTGTAACCAGAACACAATAATGGTAGTCTGTGCTTGTGAAGGTTGAGCATTTCAAAGCTACATCAGTACCACAAAGCCTGCATCCCAGTCAACGAGCTTATAATCTTGTACTGTGAAGCAATAACAAAGCAAAAATCCCCAACCTGGAAAATCTAACAGCATAGGAATATAGGCCTTTGATAAGGCTTATCATCCCTTCTGCATATAGCTGAGTGAACATGACAGGAATGCTTCTGGGGCTGGGGCAGCCCCTTCTCATCTGCAGCCAAAATGGTCCCTCCTGCACTTCCACTCCAGCCTTAGCACCGACAGAGACCTCAACTCTATGCCTCTGCTGAGAATGCATCTTCCCAACTCGCTCCTGGCAGATACAGTACAGAACTCTACACTTATAGCTTCCAATTCAGAAATATTCAGAAAAGAGGCTCGGTTTTCTTGCTAATAAACAGGATAATTCTGCTGGGCTTTATTTAAACCACACTTTGGAAGAAGCAGAATTAGCCTGAAATTTCTCACTTCAAAAGGACAAACTCTGTAAGAGCAAAGAAAACAGGGGAAGACTAATAAGCACTTCTAAACCCTCGAGGATGGTAAAATGTTTTCTAACACATTTGTATCAAGCTTGCCACCATGCTACGGTCATGGTGATCCTCCCTTTTTGGACAAAAAGCCAAGACATTACTCAGTAAGCTTTGACAACCCTCACTTCCCCTCATTTTATTTTTAGACTACAAGTAGTATCCCACTGAGGTGGGCATGGTCAAAACACAGATGCAAAATACTTATAGCAAAACACATGCCAACAGGTCATCAGGATGCTGNAATCTCCACAGCTTTGTTGAGTGGGTTGGAGCACAGAGACATACTGGAGAAGGCTTTCAGCTATCTTCTAATGTTTGAAAACAGAAATAGAAATGCAGTTTGGTACATAACAGAAACAGCACCTTGATTTTAAAATATCTGTTTTTTTTAAAAAACTCCCCACACTTATCAGCAACAGGCAAAGCAGCAAAAACCAAAAACGTATGAGATGAGATTAGCTACTGACTTCTACTGGCCGTGCTCTGGTTATAATTTAAACTTCAGTGTTGCGAAGGTACTTACTACATTGGAAAGGTGAATCAAATGCAATATAAAGTTTGTTGTATTTACCCTCACCATCCACTTCAGTACAAAGTTGTGCATCTCAAGCCAACAATCTATGGATTTATCTAAAGTCCACTAACTCAAATATTCCACAAACCAGTTTTATGAGGTATGACCTTTTTAAACAAATCATATCATTTGGATATCTTCTAGACGCAAAAAATCTGCTAGACTTTGCCTCACATCTAATTCCATTTTCATAACTAGCTAGAACCACAGGACTCCCTCATTTCTCTTTAAAGCCCTGTGGACATATCAAGCTAGTGAACAGGCAGAATCAACAGCTTCTACAAAATAATTCTGTAAAAGAATATTCTGTAAAAGGAAATAGGAATACTTGCTTCAAAATCAATGCAGTAATACTTACTAATGTCTCCCATCTTACCATAAAGTAACCAGTGAATGGCATCCAATACAGAACATTAAAAAGATTCTCAGTACTGTTTAAAGCGTGCTGTAGAAATAGCAAAACAAACTATTTCACAAATGGATAAGCTGATAAGTTTTAAAGTTAAATCAGCATAGTTCCATTCACATTCAGCTCATCAGACACATTCTGGTTGATGACAACCACAAGGCTGCTTCTAATTATCAGTGGAGATGAATCTGACTTCTTTGGGCCTCTCTACAATCATATGCCCAAAGTTCTTTGCTTCCACTTCCAAGCAGAAAGAAAAAACATTTCTGAAGCTCTGCATCTTCTGTCTCCCATGAGAAGCAACTTTAGCCTAGACTTTTCAGTCTCGGGCATGCATATACTGCAGCTTTGTACTCAGCCATAGCTGCGCTGTCTCCTCAACAAGATACGCTCAGGGACAGTAGACAACCTCTACCTAGTGTTTTCCTAGGTTGGGGGTTAATAACTATCCCTAAAAAAAACAGAAAGTAGCAGTCAGTTCGTATTAAACAGTCAACAACGTTGGAACGCTAACTGTGGCTCTGAATGATGAATTAAACACATACTTTACCAGATTTTTTTTCATACCAACGGGGGATAATCAAAATAATTCGATACTGAAGAACTAGAACAGAACAAAATTTCTTGGAACTCACTGCAAACCAAGGATTGTTTTCTTACTCCCAACCACCCACCTTACACACAGCAGGTTAAATTAATATTATTGACTACATAAAGGAAAGCAAAAGAACATGTGCAACATTATTGAATTTATTTGGGACTAAAGTGAGAGATGAGATGTTGAGCAACTGAATGTATACAAATCCTCTTCAAATGATTAATGACTCTCTCATGCAATATAGCAACTTGGTCAGCTAAGCCCACAGTTGAAATAACAAGGCCATGATGATGAGTTAATTTAATAAAAGAAACACATGCCTCCAGAGCCACCCAGTTTGGCAGGGGATGTATGTATGTGTGTGTGAAGGGCAATGGTATCTATTTGATTCATAAAATTAATCTGAAATGTGAACACAAATTAAAAACTGATAAGGGGGGGATAGAAAAATGCTAAATGTAAGAGGACGTTTTGCAAATTGTAGCCTTGTGCTAAGGTACTAGAGTATTCTAACTTCCAAGTTACATTACAAGAGTGCTCTTCAAATCTGTAGATCATGCTGAGAGCAGCATGTCTTTTGCTGGGATTATTGCTGAAATGCAACTATAGCTTCTCTGATCCTTCATAGTGTTGTTTTGCATCATTTGTATGAATAAAGTTTTTTAAAATACACAAAGAAAATACTTTTACAAGTCTTTTCTTAACTTGAGTCCTGGATACAGGAACTCAGAATCCCCATAAGCCAGCTCAGGCAGATTTGCCTCACATTCTCATTTGTATTTGGCAAGGGAGCTAGGCTGGGGGGTGATGGTAGGGTGGAAAGGGGGACACTACTTGAATATCGCCATAGGTAAAATGAACACATGCACACTATTCACTCCCTGAACTTGTGCAAATAAGTGAGCAGTACAGCCCAAGAGTCAAGATTATGAAATATCAAAATAGTGTCTCTGTGTTTTCAACTTTTAAGCGTTTTTCACATCAAGTGAGGCCAGGCTAAAAATACAACAGCAGCAGCACTAAAGGAATACATTATATAAATGGAACTTGTCTGAGCAATATCATGAAACTATCTGAAGTCTGAACAATTATTTCGTCACTACGTTTAAGTCTCATACTCATGGAACAATTTACTAGTAAGTTTACTGAGCTGTAGACTGTGTTGCTATTGTATTACACATAACTTCAGAGTTATGGTCAAACCATAGCACAGCATAAAGCCTTGTGAAAGCAACTGAAGAAACCATTTAGATTTTCAGAAAAGGTACTATTTTCCATGTTCCAGCTGCAATTTGTATGGTACTTTATTCTGAATTAAAATAGATAAGCACATTTAGAAAAGATGATCAGGTAAATCATGGCAAACAAACACACATAAAATTCTAGTCTGAAACCCAACCACGTGACATCAAAAACAGTAGTTTGATGAATCATCAACCCCCCAGTCCGGTTTGTTTACACCCATTACAGTTGCAGACTGAAGAGGCAGGAGAGATAACATCTCCCAAAGATTCTGAAGAATCCAAGAAACATTCCTAGGAAGGACCTTTCAGCATCCTCAGCTGGGAATGATGAAGTCACCACTGGACCATGGCAGTCCAGACCGGGTTCTCCCCTGTCTTTATGCGTTTCCCTCAGCTCAGCAGGAAAGATCACACACGTAGAGGCCTCTCAGCCATCTAAACAAATTAAAAAACATTTTGCAGCTCTCTTTAGTTACTCTCTCTAAACATCCTAATTTCCTATTTCACTGCTCCCTTCCTGTCTCTGGTAAAGAATAAATTGAAAACAACAAGACACAAGAGGGAATACAGTATCATTCAGTTACAAATGAGTCTGAAATGCTCATCTAGTGAAAAACATGAAGAACCCTTCATTCCTACCAGATGTTTATCTAAGATCCTGCTTCTTTTGTAACCAGAACATCATATGAAGAATGACATTTTTAAAGACACACACAAAGGATTTTTTTCTTAATCGCTACTATCCTCTTAATGGGGGAAAGCATGGAAACATGATACAGAGATACAAAAATTCCTCTGCACCTGTCTACACTGACAGAGAAGAGATAAGTGTAAAAATTATATATTGGTTCTTAATTCTTATCTGCAGGAAAATCCTACGTTGCCCTTAACCATTTATTGTAGCAAGATCAGTGCAAAAACAGTGTGCTCCCTTATAGAAAATATCTATTAGTCTGGAATATGTTGGCTTTGAGCCTATTACCACTGCTAAAGCAATATTCATAAAATTTTAAAAATTATTTTAATGGATAATTACTATTCTTAATGTATATTACTTCTGTGCTTGCTTCATTTCAAGTCCATGAAAAATGACTTCTAGTGCCAACAGCTTCTCCTAAAATATACAGGTCCTAAGTCTAATCATTGCAATTCCACATCACCTTGAACAAAAGACTTAATTGTCCTGGTTTCAGTTGAGATAGAGTTAATTCTGTCTAGTAGCCGGTATAGTGCTGTGCTTTGAATTTAGGAAGAGCATAATGTTGATAACACACTGATGTTTTCAGTTGTTGCTAGGTAGCTGTAGTGTCTGCACTAAGTGAAGGACTTTTCAGCTTCCCACGGCCTGCCAGGTGCACAAGAAGCTGGGAGAGCACAGCCAGGACAGCTGGACCAGACTCACCAAAGGGATATTTCCCCACCACATAGTGTCATCGTGCTCCATATGAAACTGGGGAAGCTAGATGGGACACAGGATTGCTGCTCAGAAAAGACTGAGTATTGTGGTAGTGGTGGTAGGTTTTTTCCTTCTATGTGGTGAGCAATTACATTTCTGCATCACTTGTTCTATTATTATTATTGTTACTATTCTCTTCCTTTGTTATCCCACTAAACTGTCTTTATTTCAACCCATGAATTCTGGTGGGTTTCCATTCTTCTCTCCATCCCCTTGGGGGGTGCAAGGGATGAATGAGAGGCTGGGTGCTCAGTTACCTGCTGTGGTTAAATCATGACACTTAACCAACAGGAGAAAGCATTTGAAATAATGAGAAATTTTTGAGACTGACCCAGAGGTTATTAATTCAGGCTTCCTGGTCACAAGTTTACTACACAGATGACTTACTGTATGTAGATTCCAAGGGAGAAATTACACTAGATATTGTTACGCTAGCGTTCAACTGTTAGAAAAAGAGCCTCCCTCCTAAAGAAGGTGCTATGGAAGCACTTCATTAAGCAACCAGCTTGTCATTAGCTATTTTGTTGAAATAATATATAGAGTGACTAGACCACACAGGGATCTGAACAACAATTCATATGATATATCATGAAGAAATCCTGAAATGTAATACGTGTCTCAGCCATTTACTGATCTGTAATTTAAACAGAAACCTAAACCAGACTTATAAACCTTAGTGTTAAAAAAATATCGTCAAAGACAGAAGGTCTTATGCTAATGGATACTATTCAAAATGTCTAACATAACATAAATAACCTTAAAAAAGAAATATACCATGGATAATTCCTCAGCAAACATTCAGGTGCTCACAGCAAAAATATGAGTTTAGGTTTACCTGAGCTATCTGCTGATGCTGAAAACTTGCAGAGTTTGTTTATAGTAAAGCTGATAGGAAATAATGAAATTACATCCCCGAAATCTCTCCAATTCCCATCCTGAATATTACTGTATTTAGAAAGAGTTTTACAACAGGAAGACTTATTATTAATAAAAGATTATTTTCTAATCAGAAGAATGACTCTACTTATGTATATATCCTGTACTTTAACTGCTTTATAAGTGACTTGCATATTTGTCAGCATCTTGGCTTCAGTTTGTGACAAGCCCTGAATACTTCAAGGAAATGAGACATATTCAATTTATAAAAGATTCTCATCTGTGTTTCAGCTATGTAGACACATTTAACTCAATGTGAATGGTGGCTGCTACAGCTGAAAATAGTTGTCCCTTTGCTATGAAATGCATACTGGCCAAGGATATCACTTATCTAGATAAGAACTAAAAGGGTTTCCAACTACACATTTTAATACCCACTCCCCAAATCCTCCATATGAGTGTGCCTGAGAAGGTGAAATAATTGTGACTTTTAGTTCTTTTTTGCGGCACTAGTTCTTAAAAAGCTCCCAGGCAATTCAATCAGCAGTGGACAAAGAGCAAATCATCTTCCTGGTCTTCACTGAGGACATTTAGAAAGACATCAGTTCAAAATATTAATGTGCAACGGTTGCATCTTCCAGACAAAGCTCAAGTGTTAGGTTAGGCTTTGCCCCCAGCTGAGCCTCACAGTAATTACTAAAGGCCGGGACTTTGTCAGACAAATAATAATGAATCAGAAAATATACAAAACACAGCCAGCCCCTGCAGTTTCCCATGGAAAGCAGCAAGACTAGCTCACAAACCTTTTCCTTGGTTTCCTCTGATATTAATATTTTTCAAACCTTCAGAGTATTTCCAATGGCAGTATTTGTACATCCAATCATACTGCTGCCCGATGTTTCAGCAGACCTGCTGAAGAACTGTAAGACAACAAAGAGCTTCGCCCTTTGTTTTTCCTTTATTCTCTTCATTGTTTCATTTTGTTCTTCCTACATCTGGTTTATGTGAAATTCAGAAGAGCCTGAAGCACCAAACATATCTATCAGTAGGCTGCTGGAAGGAAAAACTTGAGCAAGTCAGATAAAATTATTAACTCCTTACTTTACATCAGCTTCACTGGAGTCTTACTATTTGTGTTAACTTACAAATTAGCAGGTTAATAAAGTTTCAGGAAGAATTGTGAAATTCTACTTTTTTTTTTCTGAAATTCCAAGTTTTCTGTCCCACTTCAAGAACAGAGCAATTTCTTTTACCTTGAGCTTAAAAGGTCTTCCTCTTAAGGAAGACCTTACTTCCTTGCTTCCAGAGCAAGACCTTGCAGAAAATTATCTTTAACCACTTTGTTAAAAAATACAGAAAATACCCACCCCAAAGGTCAACATTTTGTATCTCTCAGGATCATGCTAATTCAACTTCTGAGAGGCACTTTTGTATGAGATCTTCACAGACAGTAGCTTACACAACACTATCTAATTCCAGGCAAGCACAACACCAGCAACAGAAAAACAGCTCTTTCCCAGATTTGCCTGCTGAAAGCATTTCACCACTGTGGTTCCATTCTTAGCAGCAAGGAATAACTACCTGCCTGTACCACCAAGTGGAAGCAGGTCTAAGCTCATTTGACCTAATGTTTACAGGCAAGCTAATCAGGGCATCATTAACTCAAATGATAACTAATAAGGCAGCTTCCTAATATGTTGTTAGCATCCATGTGTCTGTGTCACTTGAGTGGATGCGGGCCAGAAGACATCCTAGAATAGCTACAGAAAACCCAACCAAAACCCAAAACGTTTCACATTTTCTTCTGAGCCAACAGCTTAAGCATCACCATGAGTCACAGAGGTTGACTAGCTGGTGACAATCATGTGTTGAAATTATAAACGTCAAGAGGCTGTGATTCACTTAAATCAAGCGCCTGTGTTTAATTTATTTATATTAAGCTTCCACATTTCTGAGACATGGTTTCACCCGCCTGCTTCCCTAGGAGTGTAAATCACCATCCAAGTACAGAAGAGTAAATCTGCAGAACATCACTAGGTTTGCGTATGACGCACAGCAAACAATTGCAAAATCACATCTATGGATTCATTGTTAAAGCTGCTCCAGCCTTGGAAACATCGTCACATTTTTCCACAGTTTATGCTGGAATTTAGAATGTTGCAAGTATATAATTAGTATTAGATGTGATTAATTCATACTGTGGGAAAACACAGAAAGAACTGAAATAGAGCTCTCTGGATCTCCTTTCTCTCCACCCAAACTGCAATCAAGCACATGCCTATTCGACTCTCTGAACATACTGCCAGAACTCAATTCTGGGAGCTGGCTTTTCTCTCCTCTGGCTATAATATTGAATGTTTCATTTTTCAATGTCACACTATTTACCATGCACATACTTTACTCATATCATTTCACAGGATGATTCTGGGGCTGGTTGGCTCACGGCTTCTTTGTACCTATTTTCCTTCATTCTCTTTTTCATTTCTTTCTCACAAGGCTGCTTGCCTAGTCTTATTTGCCTTTATTTGTAAAGTAAGAACAACCTATTATCAGTCCTTTGAAAGACACATAATACAGAGTTCTAGGGGTGCAGGTTTCATCTGCAGGGTTTGAGAAGAATCAGCCTTAACTTCTACTCTGGTTCACTTTGGATTTTGCTCTGAGCTGTGCATCAGGATCAGATCTAAAAAGCTTCAAAGTTTTCTTCTTGTAATGGTGAAAAGATGAAACCCAAACCTTTCTCAAGTTCGATACAGAACAATAACTCAGTCCTCAGATGACTGCAACGGGGCTCAGATTTTCTTGAAGAATTCTGTTAATCTTAGCAAAAATCTCATGGAAACGTAGCTTTTAATGATAGCTGGAGTCCATCAAGGCTTGGCATGGTGCCAGAAATTTTAACATAAGGTTTGCAAAGCTTTGGCAAGCGCAGGCTTTCACCAGTGTTTACTTACCTGCAATAAGCAAGAGTGATACATTGCTGCGTATACTCAGTTTCTGAATTTGGCGTGTATCTCACCATGCTAAAATTAAGTGAAAGAAAGATGACAGAAAAGGTGATGTAAGAAATAAAGCACAGTAAGAGAAATTAAGACTTTGGGTTCTACTCTGCCCAAAAGCGGATATGCTTCCTGAAAAGATGAAAAGTGAAATGGAAAAAATAAATGCCTGAATGACTAAAGTTTAATTTTCAAATTTTGCATTTGGCTTTAAATTTGGTGTGACCACTGCTGTGTTTAAGGATGCTGTGCTGCAAAGCCCAGGGCAGAAACTGTCTTAATTCACAGACTAACAAAAGTGAGCTGGAAACTGTAGAACTGTGCCTATACAGTGCTATGCCTGAGTTCATTAGCATGACATACCTGCAATAACAGAGGAATAAACCTCCTTGTCCCAGGATTTACTCAAAACCCCCCACATCTGGCCATGTACTCTCCCTTCTTCTCTTAAACTCAGTATACCATACTGTAGCTTTATTTATAACAGTTTATGCTTACTGCAAATACCAAGTCTTGGAACAGACTGTATTAGATTAAAATTAATTTCCTTCAAAATGTCTGCCTGCTTACATCTGAGGAAAACATTCTGACTTAATATTTTGAGGGGAAGGGGGGGAAACTAGTTAATTAGAGGGAAAAATATGCACAACCCCCCCACTCTAACACATGTACTTAGATTCTTGCGCAGCACAGAATTCTCCCACTCCAGTGCTCCCCACAAGCTCTGCCAGAGGTTGCCCAGAAGGAGCACCCCAGCACTGGCCGGGCCCCCACTGCCTCTGCAGGTCCAGGTGCAACCCTACCAAGCAAGCCACACGCTGCAAGCAATACTCTCCCTCCTTCTGCCCACCAGCTACAGTATTTCTCCAGGCCGCAAGAAATATTTCAGGGGGTCATATGCATTTATAAGACTGGAAGCCCCTGTACTTAGGTCTGTCCCTCTGCCTTTTAGCTGCTGCAAAGGTGGCATCAGCAAGGTAGTTTTCTGCCAAACTAAAATTTTCCTGACATGAGCAGCTTGCTCATGATTCAAGTTTGGGAGACGTTACTGAGAGAAGATCCTCTTATCGCCACAGAGGAACACTCTACTGGATACTCAGAAACTTTCAAACCACAGTGCAAAAACTGTTTTGGAGCAGTAAGGGATAGCTGCAAGCAGAACAACAGCAGTCTTACCTGGAGAAGGAGCCAAGGCTCCAGCCATCCCTGCCATGTTGTCCGCCAGCACAGCTGAAGCTGTTTTACACCTCAGTACAGCAGCACCATCCCACTCAACATGGGCTGCTCTGGTGGCTGGCAGAGGTGAGGGAGGATACAGCAGGGAGCAGGAATTCAGCTGGGAGATGAATACTTCTTGGAGAACACAGAGGCTGAGCTACTCCCCACAGAGCTGAATGGGCTTGCAATGGGTATGGGGTGAGGGTCCTGATGTGGGAAAAGCAAGGGTGCACACGCTGCCCAGGAGCTGCTGCTCCTTCTGCAGATGGTAGCTCTTGAGCAAAACTAGCATCTGCAAACCCTTGACATGCAGCTCTCTGGCTGAGGGCACAGAATTACTCTTGACAAAGGGAACTGCCAGCCATTGCCCCTTGGGGTTAAATAAAAAAATAAAAAAAAATCAAACGTAAATGCTTCCTCACATTTGTGAGCCAATAAGGCTTTGTAAGAGATTTATTTTCTCCAGGTAAGCTACACGAAGACATGCTTTAGAGAAGATTCTCTTTTCACTACCACCACTTCAATATTCATAGAAAAGGGAAGCAATAGGAAGCTTACTGGGAAGAGATTATAAAGGGAAAACCTGATAGTAGGGGAGAACAGATCTACAGAGTGACCCTTAACAAATAATTGCTTCAGTCCCAAGTGAGTTAATGAAATTGCAAACTAATTTAACCACATCCCCTTAACTCGCCCTTCAACAACTACATGGTCAAGACAATGTATATAAACAGAGAGGTCAGCATTTGCTAATGACCACAAAAAGCTTCCTCACTGCAGTATTGCAGACAGACTGTAGCTATGAGACTTCAGCGCTGAGTCACGGACTATACCCTTCCCTACATGTGTAAGACATTAAACATTCATCACAGAAAGTTAAATAAATTAAATCATTCCATTGCAAATGACAAAAAGGGAACTTTCAAGTTGTGCAGTTATTATTCAGAGATATGGAAGCAATAAAGTTAAGGTTTCACATGCATCCTCAGCTCTGTGCTTTGGTCTACATGCAGTGTGGTTGCTAATTCTATAAACCACTAATAGTTTTTTGGGTTTTTTTTTTCTAAAAAGAACAGAATAATACTTTTTATCTACATACAGTCTATAAACTCTCTAGAAAGACAGCCCTAGTTTTATTTAAATAATCCAGTCTCCTCTTTACTAACACATTGTTATGCACTGAGATCTTTTCCCTGTACTTACACACTTTGACATCCCAATCACATTTCTCTACATGGATCCCTCACCTCTAAGAATCAAACCAGGCTACAAAGGGCTTTCTCAGTGGATGAATCTCTTTACAGTTTTCTATCAATTCACAACATTCCACATAAATTTAAATCTAACTAAATTGAATGTGCAGGAGGTCTTCATATGCCTATAATTTTTCATCACCACTGAGCCTTATTATTCACAGGCAGTTGCAGGTTACTTACAAAATATATACTGGGTAGTTTAAGCAAGTGACTCCCACCAAGTCTGGCTGGCATACAAATAGTTTACAGTACAGAGAATGTATTACACATATCCATTTAAAATTGCAATAAAACTGTTTTATGCTATATAGAAAACAACATTAAAATTACATAATTAAATGCTGTATCAAATTCACACAAACAGATGAGATTCAATCTTACCAACAAAAGAGGATATATTCATCTCTACCATTGTTGTTTTCAACATTTAAGGGCTTATTTGTCCATTGTTACTGACATAATTTCCATTTCATGTGAAACAAGCACATTTGTGAGACATTTTCTTTTTGAATTTTGAGTGATCATTTTAAAAGAAATTCCAAAATATGAAAACAAGTGACCACTACATTCCACACAGTTTGCAAGATGCAAAGAAGAGTGATTCTTATGCAAATATTCAGAACTCCACTGTATTTTCTTTTGAAGATATAGATTAGTTTGGAAGAAAAACTTAATATTTTAACTTTGCATCCATTTGACATGCAATACTTCTTTTTTTTCTGAGGTTAAACAAAGAAACCCAAATGCACAATGTTGAGGCCCAGGTCTGTATTACGCCTCATGCAGATGGAACATTATAGTTTTGTTATGTCAAAGATTGTAGGGAATTTATTTATTTTTAATAAACTTTTCTGTATTGTTTCAAATAAAGAGCATTTGTACATTTACTCTTCATCAACCAGCTAGCTAAGAAAATCCTGAAAGATGCAAACTGGGGGATAGGCATCCACAGACATACAACACGCATGGAAATGTCATGACAATTGCAATAGGGAGGTTGCCAACGGTAAAATCTGATTACACAAGAAGTTTGAGAGCATCTTACTGTACCTGGTATAGAAAAATACACAGGTGAAATTCTTTGTAGAATTTTAAAATACAGATTTAAAGCTGCTTGCACCATAAGTGGCTGTGAAATCAATCAGAAACACAGATGAATACACATACCAGAAGTTTGTGAATTCCATCCAAAGAGAAAAGCAAGACATAGCACAACACAGCCATGCAGGAGGCCCATGACCAAAAAAAATTTTCTGGGGAGAGCTTTGAAATATTTATAAACAAGTGTAACATTACTGAGGCGGGAAGGAATACTATAAACAATAGGGTCATATTGTAACCTTAATTAAAAAAAAAAAAAGGCAAAATAGCTGAAATACCAAAAGAACATCTTTAAATGGGGCTTCAGGGGTGGGAGGGCGCAGTCGGGTTTTTTAAACAATCATAAATACTCTCGGTGTTGTACCGGGACGAGACACGAGTGGCATCTAGTGGCTCGCAGCATTATGGTCTGCATCCCCCTTGAACAGCTGGGATATGTTCCAGACCTGCTTTTCTACAGCGTGCATTACAATCGTCTGGGCTGTAATTGAGGACCTGGTGAGTATCTTGCTAGCAAAACTTGGAGGAAAAGAAAAAGTTTTACATGCAAAGGAATAAGTAAAGAGGTATTATTCTCTGTTTATCTGCACTTTGTTAGCAGCTCAGTGTAGAAGCAAGTGGATGGGAATTATTCGTGCTTAATCTGTGAGAAGGAATTGCACAGCCTTTACAGTTATAGGACTAACAGTGATCTGTTCTTTATGTATGCCCATGTTCGGTCACTGCTGACTTCCAACTAGAAAGAACATTAACAGAGCACTTTCATACATCAAATACATCTTTGGTGACATTTTCCAAAATTTACTTAATGCTCTTTTATGAGTTTCATATTTTTGCTGTGAAAATATTGGAAAGGAGTTCCCCTACTGGGAATGTTGGAAATTCCTCATGAAGGAAGACAGTGTATTTGCAGGAACAGATTTCCTGAGAGTCATTCAGATCCCCTGGGGCGAGATCACTTTGTTTGCTGAGGAAAGGGTACAGTATTATGGTATTAGGGAGACTTGATGAGTTCTTGATCCAGGTTCCATTTTAATTACCTGTTATTAATCATTTTGCAGTTGGAACATTGTGTGCAACTAATTACAAAGGAACTTGTGTTTTTTAAATTAAAGAAATGTGTAGATGTTTCCTTTGCATCGTGGGCTTGAGCAGAGAATACATAGCACTACAGCACAAGTTTTACTTCACAGTTCAGAATTTTTTCCTCTAGAACAGCAAATAAACAGGAAATTAAATTGTGTATTATATTCCAGAATTAGTATGAGGTACTACAGGCATGTGTGATTCTTCAAGTATCACCACTGTAAAGGCCATTTAAGTAATCTAATCTGCTCCATATTTGCAAGTCTTATCTTTCTGAAACTGTTCTCTGATAGTAAAAGTTATTCCTCTAATAACGTCCGCACACAATAACCACACAAGCATAAGTAAATATTAATTGATATTGCTGTTTGTGACTAGGATGGCAATCAAAGCAAAGGTAACGAATGCTGCTGTTACCCTCAGCAGTGCAGAACAGCACGTGAGGAAGATTTTCAATTGCAATCAGTGTGATACACAAAGCCATTAACCTAATATTTATGTTTAGCTGATATTTAGCAGAACTGAAGCGTTGAATGTTAATACGAGTCTAAACAATGATATACTTTGAAACATTTAAACATGTATGTAACAAAATCTGTGTGGTGACAATTCATTAGTTTAGAGTTCAACTTACCAAAGTGTTTATACACTTCAGAAGTGACTATTTTAATTGGTTTTCAGATTTTAAACTGAAATACAAAGCTAAAATTTCAGTCTTAAAACTGAACTGCAAAATTATTACAGATTTTTAGAAAGTACTCAATCCTGCCAGAATCATAGAATGGCATGGGTTGGAAGGGACCCCAAAGATCATAGAGCTCCAACCCCCCTGCCACAGGTACAGCCACCAACCTCAGGCCTGGATCTACACAAGGTTGCCCAGGGCCCCATCCAACCTGGCCTTGAGCACTTCCAGGGACAGGGCATTCACCACCTCTCCGGGCAGCCTGTTCCAGCCCCTCACCACTCTTTCTGTAAAAAACTTCCCCCTAATATCTAATCTAAACCTTCCTTCCTTTAGTTTTAATCCATTCCCCCTTGTCCTGCCAGACATTGACATTCACCAAATTCAAACAGAATTTTTTTTTTCCCCCTAAACTTTTGGTTAGGAAAGCTCACTCTGGTTTAATATGGCTGATAACGTGAAAGCTGGAATTCAAATCCCTGGGAAAAAAAGGATTTTAAAATTGAGGAGAGCGCAACTCACCTATTCTCTGTATTTCAGTAACATACCTGCTGACTTACAAAACAATACAACGAATGAGGTTTGTTGGCACAGCTTGCCAGAATTGTAAGCTAAAAGTACAAGCCTATTCTCAGTAATGTGTAAAATACAGGCAAACATGAAGCCAGTGTGAGTGCATTATCTGAATATATTGTGCATTTCTATCTACTCTAACATACATCACCAATTTTACATCACAAGTTCTAGCTATTAAGTTTCCTGTATGTGTCCTCTGAGTATTCAGAAGACAACAGCTGTTGCCTTTTTCAAACACCCACAGAACTCAAAATCGAAATGAGCTTCTAAAAAAGTGTTTATTTTTCCCCTCGTAGACCCGCTATACATGCTAGATCACTCATCAGACTTTCCCTGTAACCTTTTGGTTAGGGCAGGTCATCCATCCAAGAGTTCAAGTACAGCCAAGTGGCAACAGGATTGCACTATTTATTTGTGGAAGTAAAGAGCATGCAGGAGTTTGAGTCACAGTGTGGGACTCCGATGTGCTAGCTGCCGTTACAAACGCAGATGCAATCGCATGCAAGGTAATCCCTGCTGGGGAATCTTCCATCTAAACACCAGCAGTTTATACAGATGGGCAGGGGACATCAGTCAATAATTAGGTAATACCAAACACAAAGATAAGCACGGCTTTAAGATCATCAATGACCTTATTCAACAACAACAAATTGCAGGGATGGGGGAAAGGAGCAGCAGAGGATCATTTCTTGGAAAAGCATGATCAAAAAGAAAAAAAAAAACAACCCAGTAATTAAAGTGAAACACTTGAAATGTAAAAACAGCCAAATTCTCATCTGTAGTCACCCATGAAACTCAAAAACAATGATTGCACGAGTCTCCAGCAGCTGTCTTTTGCCAGCTCCAATAAACTGAAGGAACTGACCATCTGCAGAGCCCTGCGATACCTGTGACTGACCACTTCTGATGAGTATGTGGAGACATATCTTTAGTTAATGAAGGACAGTTCAACTGGTAAAATGTTATTAAATCAATTGCATATCAATATACATTCTGGTACTGCAGGAGTTACAGTTCAGTGTGTAGGGTAACAATAATGGAAAACAGAACTTGCCATTATGTATCATTAAAGTATAATCAATTACAGGAATCTGTTAGTGCTTTCCTTCAGAGAATCAATCATGAGGAAACACAATCTACTTAAATGTGCAGATAACAAACGGAAATGATTTTTAAAACAAGGTGATTGGGTTGAAAACATTTTTAAAGATAAACTTAAACAGATTTCCTGACCTCATTTTATTAATGCAAAAGTCAAAATAGACAAAAATGCTCACTTTATATTCCAAGAATGGAATATGAAAGTTCCTGTTAAATCTGGGCCTGGAGTGTGCATTTTCCAGCCAATACCCAAGATTGCCTTTGCTATATTCATCATCATATATTTGTGTGTATACACAATGACATCGCTGTTTATGGCACCAACTACAAGATCCAACTCAAAACACACAGATTTTAAACTATCCTTCTGGAGTTCACACAGGCTGAGGGGCAGCTCACCAAATTCACAAGTTAATGTCAGGGCTATCTAGAGACAAGAGCACAGAGGTGCCTGTACACAGGGGTGAGGACGTGCGTGCACTCCAGGAGCCAGGCAACCATTGTAAAAGCTAATGAAACCATCAGACACCTCCTCAGATGCTCACTGGAGGATGTACCACTGCAGAAATGCTTTATCAAAGTAGAGCTGAACACAGCAGTCTGAAGAGAAAGGGAAAGACAGCAAACAAATCAGATTTGTATCCTGTAAACTCTCCTCTGGATCTGTCTGGATTTACCCTGATACACCAGGGTGTCACTCGTGGTTTACCATGCAATAAGTACATACCACGGGTAGGAGTCACCCATGTAAAGCAAAACTCAATCATCTTTGGACTTGACAGCAATCCTCCTTTCCAGATCTGTCTTTTCATGTAAAAAGGGAAAAAAAGAAGATGAGGTGAAAACCTGTGTTGGTAGTTAAAGACTGGAAATTTGTGTCTTTCTAGGAGAACAATAATACTTGACCTTGAGAGCTTCAACAGCCATTTACCTGGGAATTTCAGTAAAAATAGGGACAATTTCCAGAAGGTGACATAGGATTTACCCTTTTCGCTGAGAAATGCTCACTTAGCTTTGACCATCCCTACTTCCACCATTAATCAGGGACACTGCTACAGTCATACTTCATGGGACTATTGCCTTGCAGGAAACAGCTGGATCCCAGCTACAACATGAATGCATTAAAAGATGTGATGCTTGTTTCAGGGAAAGATTTACAGCTATCTGCAGCAATATGCAGTCTTGTGAAAAACAGCAGACAGCTTGCTATGAAAGATCCTTGTGTAAGATATGACCAATCAACAGTCAGGTCTGTCCAGGGCAGCAAAATGTGTTGTCACTGGCAAAAGAGTGAAGATGAGTTCAGGTAGCACACACTGCCATAGAGGAGATTGCGAACCTGCCTTCACAGCTCTCTGCTGCTCCTGCAGGAGAGGGGAAACCAAGCTGGCCACTCTGGTGTGGAGGAAAGCATGAGAAAGGAAAGGAGACAATGAGGAAGGAGAATGGTTCAGAACTGAGCTAAGCTTGGGAGAAAGCCTTGGAAAGCCCTCGGAGCCTCCAACACCTCCCACAGACTTTCACAACCTCAGGTGCCAGCACTATACCCAAAACTTCCACTGTCCCTTCCAACATCACACACACCCCCCAGCTCAGTTTTGCAGATGCTGAAAGCTCTTGAGCAGATTTTGTCAGCAGGAGCTTCGCACAGGCACAGAATATCCAGTAAACCTTTCACTAATATCTTTGATAGGCACATTTTGGATACACATTAGTACTTCTCTGAACACATGCTCCTCATTTCAAAAGTCTAACTGGACAGAGAATAAGGTTGCAAGCCTTTTTTTAAAATACATCTAAATTGAATAGTCCAATAGCTTTAGTTATACAGCTGTTACTTCAAAAATGAAACATGAAACACAGAAAATGTAACATTAAATCAAATTACTGTTATTGTAGTCTTTTTTTTTTAATTAACCGTAAAAAACTAATTTAAACTTGGCCTCTGATTTTTCAAGGAACATGCCATCACTTTTTTTCAAGCTTTTCCCATAGGCAAGTACATCCTCTATTTTTTATTTCTTCTGTTTATCTATTTATCCTTGGGCCTAATCTTAGACAGGGTCTTTCACCAGGAGGTTTTTCAGCTGCTGTTTAGGTTTTGGGGGGTTTTCTTTCGCTTGTTTTAAAAGCAGGACACCATCCACAGCATGACCCACAAGACCAGTGACATAGATGTGCACCTCAGGCAACATACATACAGTTGAAATGCAGAACACTGATGTTATTAAAACATTACTTCTAAACTATATGTCCCTACAAACATGCAGAATTACTTCATGCTATCAGTCATAGTCAAAGCTGTACTAGTATGTAGGGTATAGCTCAGAAGACTGGACTGTACTTCTAAACCTGAAGTTTTTATACATTGCCATAGAATGGTCATTCTTTTAAATTTTCATTTTTTTATATAAAAAAAAACCCTGAAAGCCAGTAACTGTGGCCTTTGACATTGATCTCTCCATTGTGTTTTGTGCTATTACTTATTATTCATGGAAAAATAATTGCATTTCATTTTCTAAATAATTATCAAAATATCTCAGCTTAAAAGTCACTAGTGACTATTTCACAAGCAGGAAGTTTCACCTAATCAGTAAACAAAAATGCAAGCGTATTTTTATGATAAAAACCCCATAGCTCTGAATTCAGACAAATCCTGTATATTACGAATCGACCAACCACATGATTGGTGAAATGATGCGTGAAAATAGAGGCAGAGGCAAAATAACCTACTTGAACCCAGAAAATTTTCAGACAATAATCATTACCAGCTTTAATTAACTTCAACACAAAAGCAGAGGCTCCTTCTGTTTCAAGTTAATGAAGCTCAACACACAGACACTACAATTAGAGACCAACCGCAAGTCTAAAGCAAGTTGTATCTTAGGATTGAAATAATGAGCTTGGTATTTTAATTCTGCAGTCAGCAGTTACATGAGATTTGGAAACAAAGAAACAATACATGCAATTGAAATGTTGAGGAAGGAACGTAGCTGCTTTTCACTCAGTATCTTCCTTATAAGCTGAAGGCAAGAAAGCAACTTTTTTCCTACAATAAGCAGCATGTACAATAACCTGGAAATATTTCCACTGTGATCATCTAAGATTTACTCACTTTCATGCTACACAAGTCAAAAATATGACCTCATCTAAAGCTATGAACTGCTTAGTGACTTCTATCTTGCCTTTCTCATATATGTTCATTAAATCCTTATCTATAATACTGCTATTGCCATTCAAAATTATTGTTGTGTAACAAAAAAGCTGCTTTTCCGCAAAAATGAATAAACCTAGATTGCTTCCACCCTTTTCAGTAATTTGCCTATTCCTAAATACTGGGTTGGAAGAATATATAACCTTTAAGTTAATCTCATCACCAAGCACCTCCGAAAAAAAAGAGAAAGGATGGTCTGCCATTTATTTCTCCCATTTATAGTTTATTAAACCTAAAGATAATAGGAAAAAGGTGGAAAAAGGCAGAAAATGTCTGGGCTGTAGTATCAGATATCACTGCTTATTACTGGCTATCTGCCTAGTAATCATAAATCCATAGGGTAATATTCTAAAAATCTTTTGCTTTTCAGGTAGGTGTGAGCCAAAAAGAAAAAAAAGTTTAATTTTCTGCAAAGAGGAGAAAACAGCAAGCACAGCACAATTGGGTACCAGGATGCATAAATATTCTTGATTACAAACCCTTTCACATAAAGCAAACAGGAAGGGTTTGAAGCTAACAGTGTGTACATCATGCAAAAGGTATCTCTGTCCCAAAAGATAGATATCACATAGACTATGAATGAACTGCTCCAATAAGTTATATTATTCCTCAGAGGGGAAAGGAGAGCAATGTTATAAACAGTGACTTCAGAAAAGTGAGAACAATAGGGCATTGAATTTTGCAAGAGTGAATTAAGGATCTTTTTTTCCTGGAGGAAAGCTCAGTATCATTGACCAATGAGCCTTATAAATAAAAACATTAACTCCAGCACTGCTTACTCCTCTAAGCACCTTAGCATCTCATCGTTTTAATATATCAGAAACTAAATGTACATACAGAATTAAATAGATGTTTCGAATAGATTCTTTAAAGAACACTTGGGGAGCACGTGACTCTAGCAAAACATATCTCAAACACACAGCTTTGATGGACTGTGGTGCAGAAGTCTTAACAAACCAGAATACAAAACTCGGTACATCACCTCCTCCTTGTGCTGCCTGATATGTACTGAATATCCATGGATAAAGGAAAGCTAAGCCAGAGCAGCATTTTTCGAAATGAATCTCGATAGGATCAAAATCCTGAGAGCTGTCACTTTCCTTCAGCATCGCTCAAACCAAGGAGAGTCGTTTTGTTAAAGCATTCACCAAGATCTTGACAGGACTAAAGTAGCGTGCAAATAAATCTGACTCACAGCATGAAGCCCTCAGTGCTGAGGGGAGGGATGCTGCTGGCCAGGTAAAAAGGCACAGGGCTCAAGAGTTCACACTGTTGAGTAGCTAACCTTTCCTCCACAGAAGTTAAAAGCTAATTAAAGAGCATTTTCAGAAGGTGACAGGCTCTTTTCTTTTTTCTTACACACACACACACACCCTTTTCCTCCTTTTTTTTTCCTGAGAGGGATGATCACTAATTTCTAGTCCATAGGTCTGGACAAAAAAGTCAAACTGCCCAATATGAAATTAAATTTAAACCAGAGTTTGCTATCACCAATATGCCAAACATTAGGCATCAGCAACTCTAACTTCATCTTGCATGGTCATCCCTCCTTTTCTCTGGCTCTTTAGCTGCTTTCTTGGTTGGTTAGAAGTAGAACTTGATAGTCCCACAAACATCTACTGGAGATACGTTTTTAAATGCACCGGGTCTGTCAGCTCAGACAATGATAAAATGAGTTTCTCTGAGGTTTATGGGAATCTCAAGGAACATATGTTTTTCAATAATACTGTAATACATTTCCTCATTTCCTATGCAGTGGTCTTCCCTCACTCCCTGCACATACTTGTTTTGCCAAACTTCTCTGAAACCCATTCTTAAGAGGTATTTGAATGTTACCTACTCTTATTCTCTCTTAAGGTTTCTTTTGGTTTATAATGAAACCTTTGTCAGGCGGTTTCTTACTGTTTATGTAATTGCCTAATCCAACACAGAAGAGGATGGAGGAAAGAGGAGTTTGCCTTTTACCTTTTTTTTTAAGTAGTTAAAAATGGTTCCTCCATTTTAGCCTTACTATAAAGCAAAGGTAATGGTTTTAGAGAGACTTGCAAAAAGATTACTGTCAGTACTCTCGAAACACAAAGATATTAACACTTAACAGCTTTGCCTTTACACATTATTTATTGCTCCTTCTCCAGCCTTCTTTCCTGCACTTCACAGCCTTGTACTGCACCATTTCTGCTTCTTCCTGCATCCTCCACAGCCTGCTTTTCCCAAACCTCAGTTTCCCCTTGCTTCGTTTCACTTATTCTACTCTTGCATCCCTGCACAGACCCATGGACCTGGGGGCACTCATCTTCCCAAACAACAGTCTGCTCTGAAATGCAGGGAAAGTCCCTCACTTCCGAACTATAAAACATGGCACACATGGCTCATGCCCTATTTTGACTGTGGAAAGTCAGCCACATGGGCAGAAGCTGTTCTGATCTGGGCATTTTTGGAAGGGCTGCCAGGCATTTTGAAAGAGGAAATATTTTTGAAGCCTCAAGTTCTTGCAAGCTTACACAATTCCCAGCTTGATATAATTTTAAGGCTGCAGCATTAAGACTTGTTATTGATTTCCTCCTAAAAGTTCGTTTCATAATGTCTTTTTTTTTTTTCCTACTCCCTCCCCCAATCCTGCTTAAAGGTGAGCATATCTGTTTTCATTTGACTGGCTCCTTATGGTATATCATTATCCCTTTATCCAAACAATACTAGCTTATTCCTCTATCTGTTCTGTTGGAGTAAGTTAAAGTATTGCCTTGCAAAAACAATAAAAGAAAGTATTCCATGTTGCAAACACTGAGTTTTACCACCATCCTAATGAGAATTTCTGTTTAACTTATAACCTTAACCCATGAATATGCAAGAGTCACAGCTTTTATTTCTTTTAAACATGTCTCTGATTCTTATAAGATGCTTACGAAGAACATAAAAACAGCAACCTGGAAATACTTACTGATTTGAGCATGGGAAAGGAAAAACTGTACATATGTATCGTGTGCATGTAAATATTTTCTGCTACATCTTGTTAGCTAGACCTGTGATTCTTCTTAGTTTTGCAAAATACATTTATTTTTCTTGCAGAGTTGTTCCAGAGAGGACAGACCTTATACTGCAGTTCAAATCCACCCTCTGAATCCATCAAGCAGAACAGAAACTCAGACTAGGACCTCTGAGATCCAAAGTGACTGCCCAGGCTTTTCTGAGCTGAGTGTCTCACAAGCTCTTCTGCTACAGTTGTTTCACATCATATAAATAATTTAATATTCACCGGAGAAGCAACTTGAACATGCTTCTCATACCCTGAGACCCCCACCTATGTGTGCTGAAACAGAAGTTTCAGGCTTCAGACAAGCTTTGGGGTATCGCAATGTTAATCAGAGAACTTGAAATTTTGAAAACACTCATGGGATGAGAAAGCTATTTCCTTCTCAGTTCTGGTAACAAGCAAACATAATACAGGGACAAAGAAATACAAAACGAAAAATCTCAGGAAGACAAACTTATCTGCTCAGTCACACAGTTCTTTGAGAATTCAAGGTTTCAGATTTCTGTAATTAATTACAGCAGATATCACCAGGCAAAAAGCATATTCAATGGGCAGAAATGAATTTCTACTGTGTTCTTCAGTACACACTTAAGGTAACGATTGCTATCACAGGAGAGATAGGCAGGAATTAATCCAGAACTGTCTGAAAACTATTTCTGGTAGGTCTTTAATGCATCTAATCTTTTAAGGGTACCAAAAGGACGAGTTTCATAAATACAGTCAGAAGAATGAATCCCTGGAACTCTGTGCCAAACCTTCCCAGAAGTAGAACTCATTATTCGCAATAGCAAACTCAGACCACAGCTTCCTTGGCTCTCAAGCCCTCTGTAGATAGAGTAGCTTTTAGTCTTACTGTTGTTCTGTGACAGCTCCCTTGCAAAGGGCAGAATGGCACCAAAATACCAAACAATTATTTACAGTAGAGAAATTATGAATTTTTACAAAAACACCTCCTACCCACTGATTACAGTTGTCTTAAAAACCAAAATATCTCCCTCAATACTCAAAATATTTCTACAAAACCCCAGACTAGAGAGAAGACTAGAAGTTCATCATCATTAGATTAGCTAAAATATCACTAGCCATTTTTCTTTATTTCTGGCTCCATAAAACCTTGTTCTCTTTACTGTTTGCTTACCACAGAGACAGAAAACAGTTAAAAGCTTGGACATTAAAATAATCCAAAAGGTGCACAATCCCTCTTCCTCTGTACATCCATTTTCCTCTTCCCAACCACAGCAAATAAAGAGGACAGAGTAGATACACTAACAAGATCTCCACTGAAAGGGTTTATTCTTATCGCTAAAAATCTAGAAGTCAGTTTGTTGCAGTTATGGTATTAGAGCAGTTGACAAGTCCTTAATTTGAACTCACAAAATTTAAAAAGGATAATCTTAAACTAAGAGATCCAAAGGTGAAACTTCTTTGTCTTTCAGAAAAAGAGCAGGAGGTATTTTCTCAAAGAAAAAAATTAAGAAAGGAAAACTAAAACCAAATAAAGACTCTAACAGATGCCTTTACCATTTAAATGTGTCCTGTTGTGCCTTGTCATTCAGCAATACACTGGATGCTGCTTCTATCCCCCTTTCTTTTAGCCCTCAAACTGAAGTTTAATTCTTAAGAGGCTGGTTTTTAATGACACTGAGATTTCTATGCTTGCTGTCTTTCCTTGATAAACAAGAAAGCTATGCAGGTCCTGGCAGCATTTCCACGGAATAGCTGTACCCAAAGCATGCCTTCAGCTGAATGCACATAACCTTACAGAAGAACCTGTCACAGTATCACACGCGTTAGAGGAACACAAAGCCAAACCCCTCAAAAGAGCAGGTCCTGTGTGAGGCATCTCAGGAAAGAGCTCCAGAGTCAGATTTTACAACTGCATAAGCAATCATGTTTCTAGGGTTTGTAGACACTTCTGCACAAGTTGCACAGGGACTTTAACAGTGTCTTCTTACAAGCTACAGGTACACTGCTCATATCCTGTCCAAATTAAGCCGAGAGCACTTTGGCTTGCAAATATTGCAAAGAAAGTCTAAAAAGGAATTTAGGTCATCAAATGTCATATTAGGTTTTCAGGCTGGGAGTTCAGAAAGATGTATTTCTGATTCAGAAAGTAAGCAGCTTGGATAAAATAAGCCATGAAGCACATCAAACTTCAGACGCTCCACTGCTACTCCAAATGCACATTTCAAAAAGTCATTTCAGTCATTGGTTCAAAGTGCATGAACTCCAACAGACTTCCCTTTCCACTGTGGATGATCAGGACTCTTCAAGAGCTGAATCCAGTCTTGTGGACATTATTCTAATAGACAGAAAAATATTAATACCGATAGACCTTAAGTCTAGTTACTGTGTGCCTCATTCAAAATTGCTGAGATAAATATGCAAACAGACTTTTCTGAAATACTAACAGGAAGGTAATGCACCTGTTACAATACAGTTTAACTACACAGTATATAGCTATTCTCAATTATTTTTATCCTTGCATTTTCTAGTAACTGATATCAATGTAATTACCATCAATATCATTAAAGTTTAATTAAATACCTAAGCATTTAACAATCCATCATTATAAATTTTTTGCATGGCATCATTATACTAAAACATTTAGGGGGTTGTGGGGGTGTTGGTTTTTTTTTTTAAAGTGACAGCAGTTTAAATTACACTTTTATGCCTACAATTCAGCTCTGTATCTAACAGCTGAATTTCAAAGTTACTAAAAGTCAGGTAGCACCCTTGAAATACAACAGTAACCTACCTAATAATATTAACAGTTGAAGGACTAGATCCAGAAGCTATAGAGTTTACAAACTGGGCTAATTCTGTTCCCCAGCCCTCTTCTGTTATTTATGCTTTTTTTCCCTTAAACCTTTGAAGTATCACCTTTTGTAGACTTCCAAAAATCATTAAAAGTGTATTAAAAGTACAAGGTTCAGCTCTGTAAAGGCAAACTGGAAAATCCTTAACCATCTGCTGATTTCGCAGGATTTTTTTCCATAGGTTCTGAGAGTAAGGATGAGATTTTCAAGGACATGAAATGCAATGAGGAGTTAACAGCCAGCAGAATCTGGCAGACAGGACCTAACCCTGGTATAGCTTTGAAAACCTCTTCCTTAAGACTCAGCCATATGTTACAGATCTACAAAAAATGAATAATGAAAAGCAGCCTTATACCATTATTCCTTTTTTTATCCCACTAAATTAACTTTAAGAGTATTCTTAAAAGAAAGTAATCCTTTCCTAAAAGCTAGTTGATTAATCCTCTTCTAGTCTTGTAACGTAAAACTGAAATAATATCAACCATCTTAAAGTACTGGCACTTGAACCTCTCCTATCCTGTATAGAAAGTGAATCTACAACAATTCGAAAACAGAGTAATTCAGGTGACACCGACTATGCACCAGCCTTGATTCTATTAAAAAGAAATAGCCTTGCTTTTCATTATCACATCTCACACATGCAGAGAAAACTCAGCTGGAATGTCAGGCGAGTGAACTAATGAACTTAATTAACACAGAGAAAAGAACTACCCCGCAAATGTGTGTGTATAATGAAACCATTCAACCAATGAACCAGTAGTCATAACAATTTTCTATGACTTCCTTCTGTCATTGGGGTCAGAGTCATGTAAACCGGGTACAAACCTAGCATTATAAAACTTTAAAAAAAATACCCCCACATTTTTAGGATCAATAAAGTCTGTAAGAAACAAAGTGAAGTTACTTTTACTACTACACTGCGAAGTTCTGCAGCAGTTCCATTGCTGAGCATCCACCTCCTGAGATTACTGAAAACCAGAAATAACTGTAATAGATCTTCTCCTCATGCTGTTCCATTGCTAACAATGCTCTATGCATTGCTATCCTGAGAGCTCAGTACAATCACAGAAATAGTACGACAGGACAGAGGAGTTGGGTGCATAAACTGCTGTCATGTGGGAGAAGAAACCTGTATGGTTTATGCCCAAGTATACAGAATCGTAGAATCCTTTTCATTGGACTGACCCTTCAAATCATCAATTCCAACCATTAACTGTGCACTGCCAAGTCCAACCAGTAAATCATGTCCCTAAGACCACATCTACATGTGTTTTAAATACCTCCAGGGATGGTGACTCCACCACTGCCTTGGGCAGCCTATTCCAATGCCTGACAACCCTTCCCATGAAGAATTTTTTCTTTCTTTTATGGCAGCTCCAGGGAAAAGTTTTCCACTCAGAGCCTTTTCCATGGGTGTGAACAAAGACTGCACCACACTGTTTCAGTGAATCATATAAAAGGCAGTTTATAGTTTAGGAAAGACATCCCCAGGCACAAAAGGAGCAAATATCAGGAGCCCTAATTTTAGTTAACAATAAGGATTGCAAATTACTTGAAATTTGGTTTTAGTAGATCACCTCCTAACAGAAGATCTTACCCTCTTTTTTCAACTTTCCCCAAACATTTTTCTCTGGCAAACAATTAAGTCAAAACTACAGGACGGTTGTAGAATCACTTCAAAACCTGTAACACCCAAAAATTTTTTTTTAGGTCATGTTAAAGCCACAAGTTCAGGAAGAATTACTGCATTTTAAACAGAGGCAAGCACAAAGACAGTACCTGGTATAAAGCAAGATGAGGAATTCTTTAAGCCTATGGAAATACTGTGACAAGGCAACCTGTTACAGCAAAGCAAGTGTTAATTTACTATTATATCCCCAAACACAGACTTAGGCATGATTAAAGGTAGTAACTCCACTTAGTAACAAGTTGAAGAGCCTTTAATATCACAGAATAACTTGAAACCATACCCACCAGGTGAGAAAACCCTGGACTGGGCTAAGAGTTCAGACATGAGTAACATTTAGGTTATTTCCTCATAACTTGCTAAAACTGCAGGTCTGGGTTCACATCTCTGACAGAAAAAAGAATCTCCCAAAGCCCGAATACGGCAAGGTAAATCTTTAGTCAGCTCTCACTGATTCCAAGTTTGGCCATCACTCAAACATGCAATATATAATGCTGATGAGTTAAACATCGTATCAACCGTTTTGATTTATTTATTTCAAGTCATTGGGAATTTTATTTATGTTTATAAGTACATGGGGTTTTTTTCTAGTGGTGCAAATAGATTCAGTCCAGGGATAAACAGTTGAGTGCTTGGACCATTATATAGCATTACAGAATATTGATTAGAATACCTATAGATTAAGGACAAAACTAATAATGTTAGTAACAAAAACGCCCAGAAGGGATCAGATCTAGCCTAACCAAATAACGTAGTTTCAGCACTGCTGAAGAGAATACCAGCGATCTAAAAGATGAACTCTTCCAGTTATTATTTTCTTTAAATTGGTGTTTTTTCACAGTCAATAAAAATATTAATTTAATTTTATTTCTCCCTTACATCGTTTTTATGTGCTGACACAATATTATCTACACTGTCCTCAAGACTTAGAAGGTGACATTTGACCAATAAAAAGCACAAAAGCACTTTCTTTGTGTGCTTGCTGCATTTCCAGGCTATCCCAAGCACAAAGAGCGCAGACCAGTGCTGTATCACATACCACTAACTCAAAGCATTTAATTCCATCTTCCACACCTCGGCCAAGGCAATACAAACACCAAAAAAAAAAAATTCCTCTTTGATAGGAGAATTATACACACTTTATATTACCCAAGCCTTCTGTCCCCCTCCACTTGAATGTACACTATCAAATCATCCTGGCCATTATTTTATATTGAGCAGATGGTATGATGAGATTTTTGATAAAGAACAACAATCACCCAGCAAGGGTTGCAAAGGGGTCGCCGAAACCAAGATTAACAATTGATTAGCTTTAATGGACCGTGACAGTAATAAACAACGGAGCTCTACACAAAGGTTTGATTGTCCTGTTAATGTTGCTGACACAAATGGCTTTTAACTGGCTTCCTCAAAGTGTTAATATCTTCAAAGCCTCAGCAAATGAAGGACTTCGTCGAAGTGAGAACTATCCTGCCGTGAAGAAGCACTTACTCTAGCCCTCTAAAATATCGTCTATAAAGTGTGTTTCTGATTTATTCAGACAATAGCTCCTATTTCGCCAAGGCTTAAAGTTCAAAAAAATAAAACGTAGCTCACCTCTGCAAGGCTGGAATGTAATAGAGCTCTACAGCACCTGAATAGAGAAGCCAGCGTTCATTGAATACAACAATAATATGAATTATCCCTTTCAAATGCGCTCACTTTATCCTTACTCAAACACGGGCTGAGAGATCTTCAGTATAGCAGCCTTCTAAACTCTTTTTTTTTTTTAATCCTTAGCTCTCAGAAGTTCACTCTTTTTTCCCTTTCTGCACAGAGATCAGCAATTTGCATCATATCTTTAATAAAACAAAATGTTTTGT
This sequence comes from Zapornia atra, assembly GCA_013400835.1. Taxonomy (NCBI): domain Eukaryota; kingdom Metazoa; phylum Chordata; class Aves; order Gruiformes; family Rallidae; genus Zapornia; species Zapornia atra. The sequence continues at coordinate 37,570 of VZTU01026304.1, forward strand.
GATGACTGAAGTAACCATGGTGAAATCTGAAAACAGAACTTGCTGATCTGTGTATGTCTTAGATACATCCATGGGAAAATGTCTACGGGAAAAGTCTCTGTTTCCCTTAATGCTCAAGCTCAAAATTTAAATGGACATATGGCAAATATTCACAGGAGGTCTTAAAATTAAATCTAGATAGAGACAAAGTAAACAAAACTCCACCTTACATAGGATTCAGGAAACCAAGGATACAGGAATTCATTACAGGTAAGGAGGTATTTATTCATTTAAGTATCGAGTAACACCTTCTATTAAGCTTTCCATTTTCTATTAGATTGCTTGGTTTTAAATTAACCTGCTTTTTTTTGTTACTATGCGTCTGTTTTAAGTAAAGGTCTGTCTTTTGAGCATTCTTAACCATGGGCTCCTACAGTGCTTCGCCCTCATACGTTACGCATAAAGGCAACGTTTTGAGCCAGTAACAGTATTGCTCAAAGGGCTTCCAGGTAAGGAGAAGAACAGCGTCTGCTCTACGCTTAGGCTCAAACACAAACCATTCACACAAATCAAGGTCATGCTAATCCCATCCCTGTGGGTCCCACCCCATCTGCAAATTCAACTCTCCATAGAACAGTTCCTTGCCAGTACAATACAACAATGAAGCACATTGCTAATTACTGTGTTTAAAAATCTTGACCTAAGCAGACACGCCGGGAGTTTAAATGAAATATCTAAAAGACTAAAATCCACCTGCTTGGTCTCCCAACACACAACGACTAAATGCAATATTGAGCCAGCATTCATCAATTCCATTTTCTGTAATCAGCATCTTTCTATTACTCACATGCTTGGCTTTCTACAGCAGTTCTTCAAGCAAGACATTCTATAGTATACTCAGGTGAAAAGTATTTAAGAAAATTATTAATTACCTGTAAGTCAGCATCAAATTCATGTTTCAGGTAAGCATCTTCCGCAGCTTCAACAAGACGCTGAAAAAGAGGGGGGAAAAAAAGGTGTATATTTGAAATAACAGATAACATCGTTAAATCCAAGTGTTTATCCCCTTCTTAATTATAGATGTAATATTTACTTAATTACAGCAATTCACTTTTTTTTTTATAATAACCAGAAGTCGCTGTAGTAGCAGAGGTAATTGTTCCTTACTACCGTCAGATAACGGGGAAAAAAGGGGCAGCACCAACACCCAGCTACTTAAAAAATTTAATTCATATAGGGGTTTGCTGCAGACATTCTCTCATGAAAAGACATTATATCCTTTTTAAGGGATTTTTTTATTCAGGACTCTTTATAGTTCCAAATATATTAACTATGAAAGTAACTCCTATTTTTTTCTTTAATCTATCTGAACATTCATGTATGTAAAACCCAAAATTAATCCAAGAATGGCCTGTCACAGGATACTCGACATATTACTTTTATTTTCTTTGATGAATCAGCCACTGGGATGTGTGTATATTTTCAAATACTTTGTACAGAGAAGCACATGAGCTACAGGCTCTCACTAATGACACGCAGAGCGGACAGCCGTGCACACGTTTGTTTCCCTCTTCAGAAATGTATGCTCTGCTATCCAGTCTTATAAATCAAGATGGAATCAGCACTCATATCGATTGCTATAAAATGTGAACTATAATGGAAACTGAACCAAGAAAAATATTTCTGGTTGCCAATTCAGAAGAAATGGTTCAACAAAAGCCTGACAGTTTACAGCAAAGCCACACTGCTTATGGGGAGTATCTGCATTCACCGAGGTCCGCAAAGAGTCACAGCCTCTTCTTCCTCATCTGTCTCATCACATAGCTTAACCACAGGTGAGCCTTACTAAACCCACCGCCATCCTCTGGGCTTCTACATCAGTTCAGCAGACCCCAGCTGGAGGGTTTCCCATGTCTTTAGTGCAGAGTTACAGATCTCAAAGATTTTAAAACTGATGCCTAAATTGATAGAGAAGAGCAAGAGAGAGCAGATGCAGTCCACCTTCCCAGAGTCCTGTGCTGTGAGCACATCCCTGTTTGACTATTACCACTCTTAAAACCCTCGTCCCACATAAACCTAGCTGGTCTTAGCAAACCCTTTTGACAAACTGGAATTGAACTGAAATGGCTCCAATACCTGGCAAATCAAACCAGAACTGAATTGAACAATGTAGGAGTTCTCCTTCCTGCAGACACATGTATGTGTAAAAGAACCCAACAACCAGCTATAGGCTACATCAGGGGAAGCCATGACAAAGTATTTCAAATAAAACAATGAAGTTGTATGGAATTGTTCGTAATGCTCCTGGTACTGTATGAATAGTAGTAAAAACAGACCTTGCCATTTGAAAGGTTATCAAACATTAATTTGACTGATAATTTTATTTCCATTTAGAATTTAAAAAAAAAAAGCAGTAGCACAACCTGGTTATGTCCAAGGGGGAAGCCTTGCAGTAACTAAAATAGTCTCTTAAACATTTGCATGGTCTCAGAAGTCCATCTTTAGCCCTGCTGAAAGTGTTTTACAAATCTAGCCCTCATTTTTCAAATATAAAAGAGGTGTTTTATGCAGATGCTACTCTAATTCAATGTATTTCTGCAGGTGCGTATGTTGCAATATTAAAACCATAGTTGGATTACTAATCTGTACACATCTAATATAAAAGATCATGATTCTGATGATTTGGAGGTGGGAGGGAATGAAAGCAAGGTCAATAAAAATTCTTCCTACAGAAATGAATAAAAGGAGAGGAGAAACGTCTTTTCTTTCTGGGCTGAAGTATTTAGTTACTTACTGGAAAAAAATTATAGTATTTCATGAGATACTAGTGCCGAGATACTAGTACCTAGTGAGCTAGAAAAATAATTCATGGCTTCTTATATAGTTTGTATTGATCTCAATGTGTTTCAATTACATTTTTGCCACAGTGAAATAAATTTAAACTAAGATTTATCCTTTTATTGTAAGAAATAGCTAGAAAAACATAAGATGGGTAATAGTAGAACCATCAGGTGAGGAGAGCAGCTCAGAAATGAAAAGTACTGATTGGTACTTTATTGATTCATTCATTAAGATTTCAGTTGTCAAATTTGCTCTTCAAAAAAGAGGTTACATAGCTTTCAGCAACACTCTGCAGGACACAGCAGCACAACAAAAAAGCAAAGAGTCTACAGACATATTCTTCTTGAAGATGTAGACACAAACATGCACGCATGCTACATTCCTCACCTTCACAAATCTTAGAAGAAAAATGAAATTTTGCTACATTGACTACATAAGCATATGGCACATTTTCTATGTAACAGCCCTTAACCATTATTTGCTTTAAATATCTCAACAGCATTATGAAAGAGACCATGAGAAATGTGAGAGTCCTATAGAAAAGGTAAGCTAGTAACACAGATGATATCACAATTAAGAAATTGTATACAAATGTTTGGGGCTTTTTTGTTGTTGATTTTGTTTTGGGGTTTTGGTTTGGGTTTTTTGCTTTTGTTTTTTCAAGACGACCCCAAAAGGGATGAAGAATGATGCAAGGAATTCCTTAACACTCTGGAGGCAAAAATATACAAACCACATGTAATACTGCAACATTTTTATATTGAGGCTAAAACTCCCTTTCAAAATATTTTAATGACTAAACAGTTATATAGCAATAGTTCTCAACATTAGTATGATTAACAATTTTAACTTAATAGTTTATAATGACACTCAGTACATATGCCAATATATTGTCATTTGGGTAAACATGCTCTAAAATCATTGCTGTAGCAAGTAAATGCTTACCAAGCTGTGGTTATCCTGAAGGGAATTGTGAGCTGTCTATATGCATTTACATAGAATGAATTATGAACACCGAGTGAGCATTGTTACACCATTGAAGGCTCCATATTTTAAGAGTATTTAGCTCTATATATGGCAACGTGTTTGCATGTGCACGGCCAGACAAGTCAAGGGCACCTAAAGAAAAATTCTCACATGCTATGGCATAGTTCAATTGAGGTACCCCCAGTTCAGGAACTAATCCAACTTTCCCAATGGGTATGAGAGAGCTGACTTGTCCAGCATATCACAATTCAGTATGGATAAAACCAGGGCATGGAAATACCACACTAAAAACCCCAGCAAATGGTCACCAAAACACAAATTTTGGTACTTTTAGCAGTGCTAGTCTCTTGGATAATGTAGAGAAGGCTGAGAGAAGAAAAAGAAATGTTTGCTTCCTCTCAATAACATTTAAGGAAATATAAATCACTGCGCTATCTCTGAATAGGGTAATTTTCTTGACAAATGATATTTTAATTTCAATTGAACTGATACTGCCAGATAAATTCTCATTCAAGTTCGGTTATTATAGAGATAGCATACAAAAGGTAAACGAAACAGAACAGATGAGGGGAAAGTCAGACTCAGAGAAGGTAAGGGGGAAATGGAGCAGATATACAGAAAGGTGAAAATAAGTGAAAAGAAGAATTTTGAGGAAAAACTACCACACAAACAGCCAGAGCGTTGGGTACCCATTTTTGATTCTGAGGAGATCGTTTCCCTTTCCATGTCCCTTGTAAGTGTTTCAGTTTACTTCTCAATGATTCTTCGTTAAATTCTCATTTTAAAGCTAAATTAAATACATTTATACACAAAGTTTGAAACTTCTGAACTCCTGAACTGCCAAGGGTCACTAACCTTTATCCATAAATGCTGACTGAATTTATGTTGTTCTCTCTTTTCAGCTATCAAATCTTGAAGCAGCACATTCATATTTCATTGTTTCTTTTCTATTTTTCTAAGATAAACCAACTGCTACACATAAATCCAAAAATGTCATTAAAAATTGCTTGTCCAAACCAAACTGCTACAAATTTCAAGAAGTGATAGACTACACTGCCCTAATTACAACTAGACCCAACTAGGTACTGATGTTATCTCAGTCCATAACATAGTTTATATGCCATAATAGCATTATAATAAAATTCAATTTCAAAATACACCCCAAAAATCCATATTGTTATATACTTAAACTGAAAATGAAAGATCTACCATCTCAATTGTAGATGCTCCTCCTTTACTCAGTCCCAGGCTCATGCCTCGCTGTTCCACAAATAACGCCAGGTCTGTCAGTCAGAACACGTGAGCTTATCAGCAGCCCTTCTACTAACATATTTTTCCCAAACTCATTAGATTATGCCTTAACATTTCTTTCAGTATATACTGTCAGTCTCACCAGTCTGAGCTGTTAGGACTGCATTGTCCTGTGCAATGCAGAATCATCATTTTAGGTCTATGAGAATTTCACCCAGAGTATGCCTGACAAGGGCCACCAAATCTGACCCTGCTTTGAGCAGTGAGATATCAAAGTCATAAAAAAAAAAAGTGCAGATAAACCTGTAGGAGGTTCTGATATCCTAGCATCTGAGTTCATTCAATCAACAGAAAAACATAGCCTCAAACCCTAAAACACTTTCTTATCATTTCCCCATGACATCAGATCTGTTTGAAGTTCACCTCCTATAGAAGTCTTGGATATAATTTCAGGGTTCACTTGAGATGTGTTTTGGAAGTAATTAAAATCCATCATTATTAAATAGTAAAAAGTCTAAAGCCAAGAAAAATCTATGAATATACTACACTGAAATTTATAGTGGAAAAAAAAATTGAAATCCAATACGTGCAGAAAAACCCAGGGATTTGTGTAACTTTAAACCTCTGTCCCAGACTCCTTGGTATGGAATTGTAACAGGGATTTGTATCTCAATCAAACGTAAACAACCTTTATTAATAAAGATAGCAGGTACCAAAACAAAAGAATACTAATCCTGTTCTTAGGAGCTTATTTCTTTCATATTTTATAGCAAGATTTCTGGTCCATTACCAAGTAAAAACCAGTAGTATTCTGTATATAGAAAATACTTACAATAACCAATAGTTACCCTTCTTTGGGTGAAATATTTGGTGTGATTTTAATAACCTTACTATTGATTAGAACATCTAATTTTCAACCAAAATTTATAGTAATTGAACTGTGAATATGCCAAAAAAATTTCCTTAAGTGCAACCAGAAAACTATTTAAAACATAGTTCAGCAGTTGAGTATGTTCCTGGGAAAGAAACCAGAACTTGTGTTTCAAATCAGAGCAATTCTCTTCACCGGCTTCTTCATGAGAAGCCCATGCTGCGCACATGGGAGCACTCAGTAATAGATGACCCAACTTTAAAAACATTACCCAGGTACCTTTCTATGACTTCCCCATCTTGGGGTTCATTTCAGAAGTGAAAAAGAAATTTCTTTTCCAAGAAACCAAGACTGCAGGTGCTTTGAAAACTTCTGAAAACCTTGCGCTGTTTTGGGAAAGAACAAGATTTATTAGCATTAAGTGAGCTTAGGTAATATTCTGGCATGACTGGTAATTCTGCCACAAGTCCTACTCATTTCCACCAGAGTTTTGGGGTTTTCTTCTTTCACATTTCATTTAGTGGAGAAGGTAAAGAAGCCAACAGGGAATATCTGATGCTGTTCATCAGTATTCCTATTATTTCCTATGCTCAAAACCAGTATCATGTAACAGGGCAATGAATGCACCGATGTGCAAACAGGCCTCTTGTTCTGACTTTCATTGCAAATAGCTTTGCACACGCTTGCCATAACCAACGGAGAATCATGGTAGGTATCAGAGATTGATGCTGACCTTGCAGGAATATTTGCTACCATCAGAAACACGTGCGGTTTTAGACAGGCTAATGGCAACAGACTTGCAATTTGGCTGTTATCCTTGCAATGGAAAGGGGGAGGGCAGGGGTAGAGGGAGACATGGGCAGTCTTTTTCAGAAAGCCCACCCACATATTTTGTTTCCCCTCTGTTCTCCACAGCTACAGGGTATTTTCCGGGAAATTATACTACTAAAATTGCTGTTGCTGTGACTAAGAAAATTTTTCAGACTGAAAATTATTTAGCTCCAGTTATCTTGATATTAGAATTCCCAGTGCTTGTATCTTAAGATATCAATCTTACAACTTAGAACATACAAAAAGAATGACTGCTCTATGCCTACTATTAAATTCCACTACAACAACTCACTACACAATGCTCAGTCACAGTAAGTGCTGCATCAAAGCACAAATTATAAATAAAAGACAAAAATAAATTAAAAGCCTAGCAATTATTGTAAATAACTTCAATTATCCACTTATATTCATTCAAGACTGGCAGATTTTCAGGTTGATCGTTGTTAGATTGCTAGCTGGTTTTTTGAAGCAACATAAAGAGTTCAGCTTGGCAAAACACTGGACAAACAGAAATGAAACTGTAAATGGATTAAAGTACATGAAACTCTCACAACAGTGAGAGTGGTTAAGACAATCCCGAAATAATTAGATGCATTTCTAACTTAACTGGGTCAATGCTATATTTGGTTGTGGCAGCTGGAGATTGCCATGGCATGGAAGGAAGACTGCAGATGAAGAAGGTAACACATTTGTCTGGTCCTGAGTTCTGCAGTGCTCAAAGCTGCACAAAGCTAATGTATCAGATACAAAATATGCAGATTATCAAATCTGCTCCTACCATGTTATGTCTACCGCAGAGCAGAAAGCAGTAATGTGCTAAAGAGGGTTCTCCTCCAAGCTTTTAATTTTTTATGTCTCAGCTATCCAGGAATCAGGTTCAACTGCAGACAACTTAAAGCTGTTTCACAAGGCTACTTAAAATGGAATTTTCTGGTCTGGGATAGAGCAGCAAGCAGCTCCTTCAGCCACCTCTACTACCTCAGGGCCAGGGGGAAGGTTCTTCAGCATTTCACACCAATCATGTATTAATCCGAGGTTGGCTAATTCTCAGAAAATACTTTTATGTATCTTTTTAACTCCACTTGCAACATAGCAACGTAATTGGTAAAGTTGTCCTGTTAGGTGTCTAAATAACCACCTATGTACACAGACATTCATAGATGATTCAATACTAACCCACAAGTATCATTACAAGTTTTATTCCTATCCCCTGTTCTGAAATCACTATATAAAAATATCCCATTTATTAATCTTCCCCACACATTTAAGCTACTACAGGTCACATACTTTACCTGTCACAGTCACTACCCTGTTTGTACAGTGCCAGAATGTCCATCTGCATTTGAGTACTGGGAGAACTTATACAATGTCTGAGCAAAAGTAATTTGCCCTCAAGCTCTGACATATCTCAATAGCACTGGCTGGATGCTTGGCAGATATTGCAGAAGAAAGATTTGGGTTAACTTTTCATGCAAGTTCATTTAATGCAAAATTCTCCATTAGTAGGATTTATCTCACCTAACCTCAGCTACTTCAAAGTTAATTGTGTCTTGCTACAAGTTAACTAAACATCCTTCATATGTAGAGACAGAAAACTCTGAAGATACTTGTCTCATTCTGAACGAGGATATAAGGCACACAAAGAACTTTCAAGCTCTTCCTTCACTCCTTTCTTCATTAGATGTTTAACTCTATATGAATGAAGGTAAGGGAGATGAATCCCATGCCACATGTAAAAAACGAGGTAAAGAGAGATGGAAATATTTCCATGCTCACTCAATAGGGGAAAGAAGTCTTCAGGCAGCATTTTGCCCTGATAGCAGTCTCGGGACTAGGCGAGATGTTTCTTTTTTGGTTACAGTTAGAAGCACCAAGTGAAAACAATTGTCTTTGTTTTGTTCCCCTCCTCAGCTTTTTCTTCACCTCTGCACTAAGGTTCAATCCCCAAGTTAATTCAAATTCAGCTTGCCATTTGTGGTCTAGCTCAACAAAATCAGCTATGATATACTGTCCTTCTTCCAGTTTCCAACCAGATTACTATCATACAACAGCAGCAGAAAACCCTCAAGATTTATTACTCAAAACAAAGGTCAGTTCCAGAGTTTGCAGGAACTTATTTCCATTGCCTAGCCCAGCACTCAATCACAAGACACTGAGCCTTGGCTATGCTTTCAGACCAAGCCATGAAAACAGTAGGTATTACTCTCTCTCAAGTGGAGTCAATTGGATCATTGTTTGCCAGGATTTCAGATAGACAGACTAAATTACAAAAAAGTCAAGCTCTGAGTCTTCAACTAAAACTTTCCAACTTCCTGTTGCAAGCGGAATTCTCTAAGGTAGATAGTGAGGCAAATAAAGTATTATTGCAAAGATGTGAAGAATCACTTAATGAAGGGGCAGTGTCTCTTCAATATATGCAGCCAGTTTAAAACAGGGATACAGTGAAGATACTACGGCAAATATTCCATCTCTCTCAATAACTGACCTGAGAATTTAAATAAATCATTATTAGCGTTGTTATATTTCTGTAATTTTATAACAAAACCATTACACTTAAAAATTCAAGCACAAATGCAAAGCCAAACTAAGCTAGGAAATGACAGAACGATGTTGACTCTAAACTCAAATCACCTGTATTATAGTGTCATTTTTTCCATACAATTTTCTTTCGTAGAACACTGAAAAATACAACCCAAGACCTTCACAGTCCTCACTAACAGAGCAATGACAGTTGCTATCCCTTGCCATATGTATCAGTAGTAGATTTTGCAAGTATTCAACTCAAGACTTTGAAATCCAGTGTTACATCTCAGGGTATACAGGCAAGGATTCCTCAGCCCACTTCAATGCTGCCCAATTCTGCCTTCAAACATCACCACGGCTTACTACTGTTCCTCTCCTAGCTGACCACAGCCATAGACCTACTCTTATTTCTTTCCTACCCCTCTCTCCATTCTGATCTCCAATGCTGAGTTCATTAAACTTATAATGAGCATCCCAAACTCCAATGCTAAGGTTTTTCAGACTACTCTTCACCTCTTACCTAGCCCCTATCAATTATTCCTCCTCCTCCAAATCAGCCTTGACTTCCACAGTCAAATGTGCTCACAATCAACCTTTTCCAGGCCTCTACCAACAGCTCCTCATTCCTCTCTGCCAACCTATATTTCTAATTTCCCCTATTCCCTGGACAATCTTATTGAATCCATCTAGAATATTTTGTACCATTTATATTTCTAAATGCCTGCACAATCTAATTCTATTCCCTTTGTCTCTTATTATTGTCCATTCTCTCTTCTCCTTGCATCAGTACCTTCTTCAGTCTCTCCTAAACCCAAGACACTCTCTTAGCTGCCGACTCTTCCATTTTCCAGTGTCCTAACATGGATACAGTGAGAGATGAGACAAGAAATCACTCTCCTTAGGCATCCTTAATCTCTCTCCTAGCTCTAGAAGGACAAAGACTTTGTTTCCCTGGCCCGCTGCTGGCTCAAGCCATAAGAAACTAATGGTGCAATTGCAGGAAAGTTTTGCTCAACCATGTGCTACCAAAAAAATTTTAAAAAAAAAGCACAGTGTAAAGAATTTCCAAGATTTCACTTACAGTTTTGCTCTGATACATTTCTAATGGCCATATGTCTCTATGTGCAGTTTCCAAATGACAACAGCTTGATCCAGCTGGAACAGATTTTTAAAGAAAACCTTGTGTCAAGGCCACATCCCTGACAATTTCAAGAGTTGGTTCCCAAGCATAGGAGGACTATAGAATCTTCATTAAAAGAACATCAGTATTACTTTTAAAAGAGAGGAAACCAATGCATTTTTCCTTAATTTCTTTCTTTGAAAAAGCTGAAGTTCAAAGGTAAAATCCCAAGGGGGTTTTTTGTCTCCTGGACAATACTTCATCACTTGGAAGACTTGATTGCTCTTGAAGATGCTAGACTTAATTACAAAAGTAACTTTCAGACTAAAAGATAATTTAGTCTTTTCATAATTTTGTATATTCTGGCAGGTCTGGTGAGAAAAAGAAAAACACTCCAGTCATACATTTATCTAGCTGATTAATCCTGGGGTTTTATGTCCACCCTTAGTAACCAGACCTTGGTTCCATGTACATAGAAGTATTTTCTGATACACCGTGAATTAATGCTGAAGTCACAGAATAATACAGTGGCATCGCTTTTCCAAAGTCATGTTTATATACAGATTTACAAGCCCACATATATGCACAGACAATTCCCATCTATTCTTTTCTAATAAATCTTTCTGTAGTAAGTCAGTATTTCTTTGCTCTATCTCAAGAACAATATTAAACTGTCCTTGTAATTAAAAGAACATTTGCTAATTCCCAAACCCAAAGGAAAGGCTGCATTGCATAGTCAAAACCTTATCTGCTTTACTTTGTAAAAGTAATGAGTTCAAATCCAGTGGGTGTTTTGTTTTTATTGAGAAAAGTCTTGTAATTTGTATTCTCCTCGTAACTAAAAGATTGCTATACTTTCATCTCTTAATTAGTTTTTATCAACTGAAATGTTCAGTATTTAATTGGTTGATTTATTTGGAAACTGAAGTAAGATATACAATACAGCACCTCATTTCCACTAAGCTTGACACACCTCTAGGTTTTGCTATGACCCAGTGAACTAATTTCGTAGAATACTCCTATTTTTCTTAATTTTTCATCCTGACTTTCAATGTACTTCTAAAAAGCACCTGGGGAGCAATATCAGTCTTCACACAGCTAACACACACCTGCAGGTTCAAAAAGTGACAACTGAAGACTGCAACCAAGATGACAAAAACTAGTAACTTGTGTTTACAGAGGCAGTGAGTAAATTATAACAATATTTTTCCATTTTGGACTGCAGGAGAATAATAAATTACCCCATGCAGCTGGCAAGGCTTCCTCTCTTGGCTGAACAACTCCCTCACCCACTACCACAGGCTCTTCAGTGATACATTTGTCTACGACCAGCAAGCATGCCCCAACCTTCAAAGTCCTAAGAAGGACAAAGCCACCAAGGTTGTTATTGCTGCTACAAGCAGTTTTAACTCCCAGTCAAATCTGATCCTGAGAAACCTATGCAAAACACTTTTTTTCCTAAAAAACCATGAAGAACTAAAGACCTGTAACTGCTGACGCTCCTTACCTTCTCTGCTTTTCCAATCTAAACCCCACACACTAGTATAGGGGAAACAAAAATGAGACACACAAAGGAGGAAGACCTACACACAGCTCTCTGGTTCCATACAAAGATACCCCTTTTGTTAAAACCTTATTCTACAAAGCTGCCTATGCTTTTCAGGCTGAAGCCTCTGTGAAAACCTTGACTTTTTAGACTCCAACAAATCTGAACCCAGTGCTGGCAACATGGCCAAAACCAGGTGCGATAATAGGTGATGGTTCCTCCAGCTCAGGGTTCATGGGGAGATACGAGGAGATTCCCTTAGATGTTACCTTTGAGTAACCCACTGACACTAGTGAAAGGGTTTGTGATAGACTTGGTGTATTTGTGCAATGTTAGACTGAAATTTCTCATCCGTTGGTTATTAGATCTGTTGGGCAATCTCTCTCAAATACTAACATATTAGGATTTGACTTTTAAATAAGGTCTTTCATGACCTTAGGACCTTTCATAACCTTTTAGCAGTTACAAACCATTTCAGAGTAATAAACTGAATGAAGTGATTTGCAGTATCTGTGATGGAAATATGTAATACTATTGAAATGAAGATTAAATGACAATTTTCTACAACAAAAACATCATAATTATTGGGTTTACTGCACCAGGATACAAAGATGAGTCAAACATGCTCAGTAATTAGGTTCTCATCATAGACCCTTGAAAAAATAAACACCAAATTAAAATGAACACTTCCATGTAACACTAAAATGGTATAGAAGCTGTCACCAATGGGTTTTTTTCTGATATATAGTTTATATAGACCGCATATGTAAGACATCAGTTATGTAAATACCAATAAATAGTAATAAAAATTAATACCACCACCTCCAAAAAAAAAAGACAGAGCAATGACTTCTTGCATTAGAAAGTTTCTCAGTCACCTCCTGTAACTATTGGTAGAAAATCTGGACGATGTCTGAAAAGCCTTAGGAGAAAGATTCAGCATAATTATAGCAGGAGTATAGCGAGATAGGGCATATATAATAAACACAAATATTTCTAAAAGAAATTACAGCTCAGTTTGCACTCTTCTTTCCAGGATTCTGTACAATCTTCAATTTTTACAAGCAATACGCCTACCAGACATTTGAATTCAAGGTATTAAACTGATAAGTTCACCTACAATTTCTCCATTCTCCTTACCTTGAACTCAATGAGAAAAGGTCATTAACAAATATCAGCATGTTACCAGCCTTCCCAATCTTTCTAGACTACTAAGATATTTCCATGAATGAAACCCTTGCATTCATACAGGTTTGACAGAGTCCTACCCAAAAGGCCATCCTCTTCTCATGACCTGCTTGCCCAGAGAGCAGACAGGCATCTTTTCAGCATTTTATACTGTGAGGATGTTGCAATACAATGTTTCCTCAGTGCAGAGGTTTCCTTCAAGTTTCGCTCTTTCTCATTCAGTTCATGGTCACTGCAAGCAATCTGGAAGGAGCAGGGTTTGATGCAGATACTGTGCCACTGGGTGAGGGACAACAGAGCTGCCTGGGGCCTCAATGAAGCAGCAAGTGACAGATACACATGCTCTCAGCTGTGACTGCTACAAAAATGGGGGGGTATATAGCTATATATTATTATCCCTGTACTGAGGCCTCCCCAAAAACACATGGCAAATAACAAAAAAAATTATCAATAACCATAAAAATAATAGTTTAATATAAATTTTGGGTTGCTCTCTAGTCAATGCTTTAATGTAGTATCATAGCTTTTAAAGTGTCTGCATAGATATGAATAAAAGTAGTTAAATATGATTACAAGGTTGGAGTCTAACATGAATAAAATCTTTTACTTTATACCCTCTCCAATCAGAAAACAGCCTCAAAAGTACTACTATTTATAATACAAAATATCTAACCAAATGTTTTGCAGGTCTTTAGCAAAGGCTATAATTTATCATCAGATACTGTTTTTTACATTAATTTGTGAGGAGACACAAGCTGTGCTTTGCTGGACCTACCTGAATACTTGGAAAGGAAAATCAACTACCGTACCATGAATTTTTATATAAGTGGATTATTTCTATGCATTCCATTGTGTTGATTGATGAACACAGCAACCTACTGATCTAACATGCCAGATGCTAATAACGTCTCCAAAACCTGAAATACTTGAAGCGCTAACCCAATCTGAAATGTAAGTGGTTCCTGCTCATTAGCAGTCTACTTGTGCAGTGCTCTTTCCCCATCACTGCTCTCTTCCAAGCCTTGTTATTTAACATTCCACTGTCAAAATAAAACTATAGGTATGTCACCCTTAAACCTTGAAGTGTAGGTTTGGGTGTGCTTTTTCCTTTCTATGTCTACTTAACAAGTAATTTTTATTAGAGTAGCTAAGAATAAATTATGGTTGCCATACCTAACATTTTCTAGACAGAACAGAATTTTGGGGACAAAGACTGCCACCTTTTGGCAATAGTCTATAATAAAAAAGCTCCTGTTACGCAAATACTGTTCCAGTAAACATTTTTATTGTATTATTTTAGCAGCTTATATCTAGCAAAAGAACTGAAGAACAAAACATAGGTTTCATCTAAAGCTAACCTGAAAAAACCCTTCCTTTTAGGATTGCTGCATGCTAGGTTTCTTAGCATAAAACAGAAAGCGGAGCCAGGTTTTTTTCCTGGACAACACTATGAGTAGATAGCCCTGACACACAACATCGAATATTACACAGAAAAAATTATTTGTTTAATGAGAAAAAGATGAAGCAAGTCACTTGTGGATTTTTATGCACTAATTTCTTTTCCATGCAGCACTGATTTAACCTTTGAATAAGTGTGCTCTATGCATTAGGTCAGAAGACCTAAAGAAAAGCAATCAAATAATCAACAATTATACCTTAACACAAGTAATATACTGCCAACTCTGATTGGCTTTTCCCACATTTTCAGAGTCTGACCTTCAAAACAAAGATTTTCATTTGGGGTTTTGATTATTTGTTTTAATATCTGAAATAAAAAGGGATAAAATCAAATTTCATCATAGAGCATAACAGTTATGCTGGCATGGTTTCAACAGAAAGAATTTTATATCTTGTAATGCACCTGATGGAAAAAAACATCAGGGAAGTGGCTGAGTGACCATCCCTGGAGGCTTTTTAAAAAAGCGTAGATGTGGTGCCTAGGAGCATGGTTTAGTGGTGGACTTGGTAGTGTTAGGTTTATGGTTGGACTCTATGATATTAAAGGTCTTTTCCAACCTAAATAATTCTATGACTCTACATCAGTATTTTGATGTTGGAGTGAAGTAACAGCCAAAGGCTGGGCCAGCTTCAGAGGAGGAGAAAATGGATTTCCTTATTTACAGACTTCCTAGCTGTTTGGCTGATGGCAGACGAATGATCGGGTGCTACACTGCATTCTCAGAAGAATTGTTTCATCACACTTAAAGACATACATATGAACGTACAGATTTACCCTAAAATGACATTAGTACCACAACTAGGCATACCCATAGTGCCAAACAGAATCGAAAAACGTTGTTACCTGGGACCAAAAGAGCCTCAGATGACCAGCCTAACACACAAGTACCATCTTAATAGAGGAAAACAAAAATCTTATTGTAAGATAAATTAACAGAAAGAGAGAGTTTTGGATTCCTTCTGAGAACTGCAAAAACATACATGTAGAATTCTCCTTTGCAGGCAACCTAAAAAGTGGACAGAAGTTCTTGGACAATGATTAGGAAATGTTTTGATGATACAGAAGGTCTCAGAAAATACCCAAAGCAGACAATCTTATGCCTATAAAATATGCTGCAAAGTCCAAAAGAGCTAAGTAATGCAGAGGACAAAAGAAGGGCCAAAACAGGACAAGAGGGGGCCTGAAGAAGCTTTTAAAAGTTTGCTAGTCAGCAGCACGGGAGAAAAACCCCAAACAGCATTATTTGGTTTCTTTTCACAAGATAATGCAAAAGCCAAGACTTGCACAGAACAGTAAAGATGAACTATGATAGCACTGATAAAACAGGACAAGTTTGCAAGGATATTAATTAATAAGTTAAAGGACGAACACAGAAAAGCAGACACATTTTTGTTAAAACAAATGCAATTACAGAAAGATCAAAAGAATATTTTACTGAGCTCCTGAATGCTGAAATTCACAAAAGCAAACAACAATCTGCCTTTTTCCAGACAGCTGAGCCATTTGTAGAAGAATGAAACTGTGAAGAGCTTCAAGAGGCAATCAGAATTCTGTGAGTAACAAAAGCACCAGGTGTGAGTAAGCCTGGCACTGAATTACCAGAACAAGAGGGGAAAAGGAAATCAAACACTTTATAAGGCTGTTTGGTTGGTTTGAGTTTGGGAAAAATTTTCAAGCATAAAAAGAGAGTGATATGCTGTATTCCAGTTTTAAAACTTTTTAAAAATCTACTCATTTTACAGAAAACTAATCTGATATAGGAGAACAGCATTTGGACGCTTTAACTCAAAATGCTATTTTGAAAACCAATTAAATTACACCAGCACAGTAAATATAGCTCCTATAAATATTAGAGGGGTATTTGTTAGGGGTTTTTTGTTTGGCTGGGCTTTTTTTTGTGTTTTGTCATTGTTGCTGTTGGTTTTAATTTTATTAGACACACATAATCTATTAAAACTGGGAACTTAAAGTCAACTCTTCTTATTTAAGAGCCTAAATATCTTCACAATTAATAGCTCACCCCCTTTAAGGACTAACAGTATTGAAAACAAGTGACTAACCTCACACCATATGGAATTTCATTGATTTAATGGAATTTCAGCAGCATAATGCTGTTTTTACTAGTGGGAGTTATGAAAGCAGATGAAGGGTAGCAGAGCACAGCAGAGCCTACTACCTGTCTGGCACCATAACTACCCTGCACAGATGGAAGAGGGATATGGTACAGGCTTCCAGGCCTCCACATCACACAATTCACAGCTCTTTGGAGCAGTATGACAGTACATACTGCTTAAAAAGTATTTTGCTATTGTCAGCAGGACTTCCATATGGGGACTGCTGTGTTCCCAGTGCACGTATTAGACCACTTGCTGAAGAACGCGCCATTTACAGTCTTTTCAAAACCATGTCCTGGTGGTCAGGCTTAATGTCTTTAATATCCTTCCCTTGATAGTTTTCAGCTGACTGAGGGAGCAAAGAAAAACATCTTTTAGGACTCTTAAACATAAAGGCCAGGCACGGAGGTGTAGCACAGTATCGTTACCTTGGCAGCCTCTGAATTTCTGCTGGTGTTGAGGTTTTTGGGGCTGGGCTGTTTCTTGGGGGGAGGGGTGTTGGTTTTGGGGATTTTGGGTTTTGTTGGCTTTTTGCACATGCTGCTTAGTCTGACTCCCATAAGTTATGCAAGCCTCTTCCCCTCCCCAAAGCCCCAGAAATAAACCACCACCAAAAAGCCACACCAAAAAACCCCAACGCTTTGGACTGTTTGGAAATTATATTAATGTGTATGTAAAGGTGTTTCCCATGAACCTTTAAGAAGAGAAATATACTAATTAAAAAAATAAAGTTTGCAAGGTCAATTGTGTTACACAAACATATAACAGACCTTGTAAATGGCAATTAAATCCTCAGTTTTTGGAAGCTGCAATATTGCTTTCTTCTTCAGACACTCAGTAAGGTTTTCCAAAAGCAGACACTGAAACCCAGAAATCTCCACCAAAATACCTAAGAGAAAATTCCACTTCCTCATCACCACAGTCAGACAGCAAAATGACAAAGCCCTTATACAGTCATGTAATACAGTACTGGGAAACCAGTAATGCAACTCTCCCTCATATAAACATGGGTATCGATATATTACTTTAGATCACATTTTGATAGAAAGTTTGTGCTGACCACCATTACACACAACTATCTGAGGAGATACTTTATACATGTGCACTGTATACATGTTAAAAGCTGTGCACAGAGAATGAGAAATTGAAAGTCCAACCAGTTTGCCCTGAGCCTGTTTATGCAGCCATCAGAGATCTGCTCGATGACTTCCAGAGTAAGAAAGATATTACCCCATAGTATTTTAGCAAGCAGGTACTTTGTCAGAACAGGAAAGTAGAATTAAAGACAAAGTGAATCAATAAAACAAAGCCATCCTAAAAAAATTATTTTGAGGAAAATAGCTAGGATAGGACTTGATGGGAAGTCCCAATATGATAATTTTGAACCTTTTCTGTCCTATTATTATAAGCAGTTCCATTGATAATACTTCCATTTACGCAGACTATACTGGCTTGAACCAGTCTTCCAAATAATTTACATTGTGATACAGGTTTACACTATTTTGAAAAGAATTTTATCTCCATTTTAAAGTACTGTGGGAAAAATAAAGAAAAATTTGCCATGCAAAGTGAGCCAACATAGTAACAATATTGTTTTGTTTACAACTCCCATCTCTATTTTGCTTTATATTTACATTTTCTCTGATGCCATGGAAGTATCAAAGGATATGCTAATGATAAGCCATAGTGGCAGTGACAGATAACACTTTAAAGGTGAAATGCATAATTTTCTAATAACCTTGGTAGCATAGTCACCTTCCCTGAAACACACACCGCACATCCACTCTCTTTCTGCATTGCATTACTCAGCCTCAGAAATTAAGAAATAAAGGTGGTCAGGTTTTGGTCTCTTCTCTGTTTTCTAGAGCTAAAACTTATTTGGAAGTGCTGCTTCTTCAAAGTAGATAACATTTGGGTTTAAAGTCAATCATTAAAAGGATAAAAAAAGATACTTTCAGTACCGTAAGACGGCTAATGGTTTTCTGCCAGTATACCGGTAAAGCTACACAAGAATATCTGTTCAGCCACCCACCTTAAATTGCAGTACTAAATTCCTGACTTTTGTGTAACAATTTTTGAATTCAAATATTGTTTATGCATGAAGATCAAACCTTGAAAAATACGTGGTTTGCTCTGCTGAGATGTCTAACTATTTACATCTCCAACATAGTCTGGAGTCATTCACTTCTCAGATCATTTAACAGACTTTACAGAGATTTCTTCCACCTCAATTAATATTGCCTAAAACAGTACAAGTTGTGAAATTCTTTCACATTAAAGAGAAAACAAATATTAGAACCAATTCCAAACAACTTGCTTCTAACAACTATCACCATCTATAACACAAGACACTACACCCTTCACATCACTCCACATTTTGCAGTGATACTTCAATCTATTTTGCCTTTTACATATTATTGTAGGCAAGCATATTTAAAAGTTTTTCTCTAAAAATTCAAATGCAGAGGAGCCCTGTGTTTTCAAGCCATATATTAATATTATTATAGCACAGGTTTTTGAACAACTGCAAGAATGAGAAGTTTACATATACTGACCAATTTGTGCTTTTAAAAAAAGCCTAGAAGAAATGTTAACAGGCAGCGAAATACCTTAATTTTAAGTCAGAATAGGCTCAAATTGGACCTTTCAAGCCTGAGCCGGGATATTATCCTACCTCTGACACCGCATAGAAGTGTCAGCACATTCAGTCCCAGCAGCACAGCACAGTCCACTAGCCTCCCACTTGTCACAAACATGCTTTTTCCCTCTTCCCAAAAGATAATACACATGCAACAGTTCCTTTATAATCTTAGCAATGTTACTTGAGTTGGTGTTGCTTTTTAGCTGTTACTTTTCAGTCATTTATATGCTTTACTTAACCTACACATTACCATTGCATATAGAGCAGGGACAAAGGAATGTGCTTTGTACTTGGAGTGGACAAAAGGAAAATTCAGGTTATTTGCTGTGCATTCCTGTTCAAATCCATTTAACCCTTGTGAAAGGCAGACCTACCTCCCACAGGCTTTGATTGTGGAAAGTTTCACTGCACCAGAGAAATGAATATACAATTCCAGTTCATTAATAACTTCCTTCACAGCCATTTACAAATCTTCAATCTTAATTTCAAAGCCATTTTTCCCAGGGTCCACAAGCTCAAAATTCACTCCAGGATCTCTGGAATGGTATCTGACAGGACCCTGATTTCCCATCTCAGGGGTTTAGAAGACAAGCAATAAGCATTCAGTATCAACTACAATGCACATTCGTTCAAAAAGTTCAAATTCATCCTTTGTCCAAAATGGTATTTACAAGTTGGGAATACAAGACAAACCACCACCAAGAACCCACTAGCTCTGGGTTTAAGAGAATGACTTCCTGGCTGAAAATCCAATTGTTTCAGTCATGTTCCCAGAAAAAACTCCTTCACATGATTCACACTGCCTACCAATCAGAAACTACATTCAAGAAAGCTAACCATAAAATCACTTTCACAAAAATGATTGAAAATCTTAATTTTTAAAAGCCCCAAGGTTAGGCAGGGTTACAGCACAGAAATTTTTGTGACTTGTCAGCAGGCAAGTCTTTTTGCAGACTTTGGTGCTGCTGGGGTTGTTTCCTTCATTCATTTTGGTTCCCCAAGGAGGCAATAACTAAATACATGCAAAAAGACTTCAGAGTATTTTCTGTGAGCTACCAGGATAAAATAATAAACTCCAGAGTTGCTTTAACAGCACCAGGAGGAGTCAGTTCTATCAGAGACATGGAAACTATACTGATTTCTACTTCATGTCCCTGATAGTGGACAACTTCAGAGCAGGCACCTGTGAACCAGCCAGCGCTGCTCTGGTTTCAGTGTGATTTGCCTTCCATGGAGGCTCCCTTTCAGAGTCACTCATTGCAAATCTCTTACTCAGAATACAGCTTTTAGAATTAATTTGCTTTGAAGTTCCATCTTTTTGTCTGGAGGAGGAAGGGGGGAATTAAAAAAAGCTTACTGTCTCTACAGCCTGACCATGGAGACAGGAAAACAAACCAAACTCAAACAAGCTGCTCCTTCAGGTAAGCAAGAAAGGTGCAACGTGGAGGGGAAAGGTTTAGGAATAGCATGCCTTGCTCATGAAAACACATGAAGATTAGTATCCCAAGTACATCTTCGGTAGTTGCATTCATGGAATTGTCAGCAACCAGCTAAAGAGCCAGCACAAAGAGCTGTCGATCCTTCCTGGGTGTAGGAGGGCTAATGTCAGCCCAAGAGGGGGAAGAGATGGCTTCTCACAAACCTCGCTTCACAAAAAGCAGCTATCCAAGGAAAGCGGCACAGCTACAAGGGAGAATGCTAATTCTGGGCTGGTTTATTATCCGCTTGAAGTAATGAAATGAGCCAGGGTGGCATTTCATCCTTGAGGTTTAAGGTTTATTTTCAAATCCAAAGAAAATGAAGCTCAGGGATACTGTGAGCTCGGACTGACAGATTTCACACAGCTTACCCCAAAATTAATAAATGCCTTGGTGATATTCCTTTCTTTCTTTTTTAATTAAGTGATTTCCAGATAGAGTAGATCTAAGTATTAAAATTAAAGGATACACCAAATCTTATTACTAGTTTTGCTGTTCGGCAACTCCAGTGAGAATTTTACCATTTCTCTTCATTTCTGCTTAGTTTTTGTCTTGTTCTCAGGCAAATTTAATGCCAATTCCAGGAGATGGAGAAAGTGCTATATGGAATTAATTTCAGCTGCAATTCCTATTTCAAAGTATCTCTTTGAAGGTAGTACATGCAGCAGATTTTATATTCTCAGAACATATGCATCACTGCATATCTACTTTGCCTGACAGTATAAGTGAGACATTTAAATAATCTCTCTTGATTGCAGTATTCCACATTTCACCCAAGTCCCACAAACTCCTTCGCTGTCAACATTTCCCTCCTGTATCACGTGGTACCTATCATGACACATTCTGAATTGTAAGGAACACCCACAGAGCTGAAATACCAGGTATGCCCTATGGAAAAAGTCAGATAAATTGCTAAAATGAGAAAAAAAGATCCAAAACACCACCCTGGGAGCATTTTGCAACAGTATCTCTTGCATTCTCCAAAGGTAGGTTTCCAGAGGCAAAAATAAAAGATCCTTTAAAAACCCTAGAAACTATCTGTGCAAGAGCTGCACATACATCAAAACTACAGGAAGGAAACAACTCAGAGGTTTAAAAATAGAGCTTGATTTAAAATCAAAAAGAAAGAACAAAGCTGACTTTGTCAAAAATCAAACTCAATTAAAAACTTGACAGGGGTGTGTGTGTGTGTGTGTGTGTGTGTGCAAGAGAATGGCATTCCTAGCAAAAACGAGACAGACCTCTGAACACATCAGTCAACCAGTGGGGGACCTCATCCCAAGATTTGGGAAGCTGCTTTCATCTACTTAACATTTGGGCATTATGAATTCTAGATTGGAGCTCACCTGAAAAAAAAACCCTCCCTGCAACAGAAATTGATGAGCTCTGAATTTTTCATATTTTAATGTAATTAACTCTCTGCAGAGAACTCTATCTCCTTGCAAGCAAGCTGCTGAGTGCTTCAGGCTGTAACTGCTCCAGAACTAGACTCCACAGTGCTCCTTCAGCAGCTCCTTCATGCACTCAGATCATGGAGTCCATCTAGAGCAAAATTTGGTCTTAAAAGCGGCCACAGGAAGAAATCCAAGGAAACATGAAAGAACAATGTAAAAGACAGGTCTCCAAAGTACCCTGCCAAGCTTCCAGCCCATAGCTCCGGGACTTCATGAGAACCTATTGTCTTGCACTGGGAAAGACAGCAGCTACTTGCAGTCCAGTTCTTCTTACTGACTCTTATCATATCCTCCATCCCTCATCTCTCATTTTGCCAAAGCGGGGAACCCAAATGCAAGTATTCCACTTGCAATGAAGTAATTCAAATCTGCCATCATCTTTGCTTTCCTTCTCTGAACCTTTTAAGCTTGCTATTGCCTTCCCAAGACAGAAAGACCTGAAGGTGCAGCTGGGCTGTAGGTTATGGTACTCCCTGGAAGACAGCTTACACAGGAGTTCAGGGGTTCACAGAAGCCTTTACCACACCCAAAGGCATGAACTAAAACACAACTGCCAAGCCACGAGTGAGACTTTGAGGTCTAAGAAAACAATTGTATAGAGTGATCTGATGAAGCAGCCTGAAGGTTGCAGACTTGAGCCAGCTGGCTGCCCATGTTACACCTCTTGCCTGGACCATAAGATTTTTGCCACCACCAAGCTCAACCCTGTGACACTTTCTTTTACATCATTCTTGTATCATGATGCTGTTTGCTATATCACAGTATCATTTGACTCACCCTTTAGAAACATATATATGGAAAAAATAATAAAAGAAATATCTGTTCTACGTTTTCAAATATCAAATTGCAAAGGTGAAATTTAAAAACTAAATCCTGTATAATAATTCTTTCATTTTATCACCCCAAATAAATTTCAAGTTTGACCATCTCTAAGGCAAAATCATGTTACTTGTTACTTTGAAGGTTGGGTTTTTCTCTGTTTTTCACATTTTAAAGACATAGCCAGCTTTCTATTATGTAACATAAAATATTTGTTTTCCCTGCTATGTATTTGGATAACAAAAGGAATGAGAATGAACAGAAATACTGAAAGTCCCATTTAACACTAATGTGCAAAGAGAAAAGTAGCAACTGCAGACAGAGTACAGTTTTAGACAACTGAAGGAGTCCAACAGGTTCCCATGACCAATAAAAGGGCTGAGGAGCTCTCCAGCTCTGCACTGAGATACTGAAAGACATGGAATTTAGTTCCTTTTCAGTTTTGACATGGGAAATTTAAACTTATTTCAGCTTACAGTTTATAAAAATAAAAATATAATTTCTCTATTCTCTTCTAAAAAAATTATTAGATTCAAATCTCTGAGGTTCTCAACAAGCCTTCACACCTTTAGGGATTAAGAAAGAAGCATGATTTTAGTTGAATGACTGAGAACATTATGAAAGCTGAGAACATAATATAAGCTCGTTGTTGATAAAAGTTAAGTTCATGAAGTTTAAATCAAATGCAACTTATGAGACTTTTATAGAGCTTTTCCTCAACCCAATAAACATTGCCCAACTGCCTGTGGTATGGGGTCTTAGTGGACCACAGATGATGTTTGGGGTTTTTTTTCTTTTATGTTGTTTGTTTTCCTAAGAACCACAAAACTCCATCTTATTATGAAATTGCCAATACCTGGGAAAGACCAAGTTTATTTACACTAGAATTTGATAGGATGACAGAGCACCTACTCAGAGACTGCCAAGTTCTGATTCACTTAGCAGAGTCAAGGTTAGACCCAGATGCCAATAAAGATTCATTAAGTATGAAATACAATATCAGCAGTGTCTTTGTAATGACCTGAACACTAATTTTGGCTCAGAGTACTTGAATTCCCCAATGAAAGAAAGGCAAAGGGGAACAATTTAACAGCTTTTAACCACAAATGTGATAACACGTAAAACATTTGAAAAGATATTGGGAGCAATTTAAAAGAGCAGGCAAGTCATACACAACTTTGTAAGTTAACAGTGTTTACTTAGATTCTACAGCACAAAGAATGATTCATTTTCCTAGTAATATTAATGTTGTTATTACTGCACCAAAACAATACCTTAAAATTATTTGCATCATCTAATTCATATACCATGCTGCACAGGAAAACTAAAACTGGTAGCTGATGCATAGCTCCTAGAGAAAGGATTTATGCATAATTTTCCTATTCTTAATACTTTATAAATATATAGCATGGGAAATAATTAACTAGTAGAAAAAGAAGGTTGGATTTTTCAAAAGAAGTATAATTGTGTGGGAAGAAATACTAAGGGTGATATGACCTTTTTAGAAGAAAATGGAAATAAAATAAATAAAACCACAAGAAAACTTACAAAGTTGGTAGATTAATAGCTGTGAGGTTTTTATTAGATTTTATAGGCTGTTTTCATGCCAGTAGGTTATTTTTGCTTGTCTCCCAAGAAGCATCATAAGCAACCAATAGTGAAATCAGACTGAATAAAATTTTATCCGGGATGAAATTTCATATCCTTTTAGCTTACACTGAAATTAAATTTTCAGCCTTTAGATTCCAGTGCAATTAATTTCTGGAGTAACAATCACCATATCACTTTCTCATTTCACTTTTTAAAGCATAAGTGCACTGTAACACAAATAAGGGAAACAAAATAACATTCTACAATAGATAATGAAGCCTTTTCTCCTCCAAAACACTGTCTAAAATTCATTCCCATTAGAAATTATTCCAAGTTACAATTGCAAGCTGTTCAAAATCCTCTGAGTTGCTAGTCCAAATAAGTTCTGAATGGACAAACATCCATGTCACAATCAGTATGACTTGGTAAATATGTCAGCTTTGACAGACTGGATGCAGAGGATTAACTAGGCTTTGATACTAAATTATTCTAGACTGTAACGAAATCCAGTCATAGTCTGTAAAAAGTATTTTCCTTGATGCTGGTATTAATAACATCATTTTACATGATTTAAAGGAAAAAACACTTTTTATTGGGGGGTGGGAGAGAGATGTTAATAATAACAGGGACATCTGAACAGTAAGTTTTACATATGGCATCACCAGGTTTTCTACATTGAAGCTTTAAACAAGCTTTTGCAGGGCTGCAATCAGTGAACAGTTTATTTTACCTTTTATCTGCCTTGGAAGACAATTTATTCCCACTAATGAAAATTAACCTGAAGCTTAGAGCTTATAATTTTTATTATCCCACATTCTTACCTCTTCTCACAGGACATTTATATACCATGCCAGAGAAATAAAGTATATCACCTGCATCAGTACTTGCAAGGATTCCAGCCTTGTAAGATTTTAACGAGCAGCATGGATTTGTCTTGTATGGAAGCAAAACAAATGCAGGAGAATGCTGCACAGAGCTTCTATCAAGAGCTGGCACTTAATTCTCCTTGAAGGAATGCACAATGTTTATGGCTACTTATAAATTCTCTTTGTCTGCATTCTGGAACAACATTGCAGAGTTTATTTTTACACCTGGAGTTTTGTGCATCCTCCTGAGTCTCCACTCCACAAAAGTCATGATAACGGAAGATTAATTATTAAGACAATACCACAATTATTACCACAATTCTCAGCTTTTCTGCTGTAGAATGAAGCTACTTAGGAGTGCAGTTAATCATTCCTAATATACAGGAGGGATCTAATTTTGACTTACATTTCAAGTGATTGAGCTAACTTTTCAGTTATTCCATACAGGAACCCTGGATTTTACGTTGACTATGTCCCATATCCTACTTTAATAGAGGGAATCCTTAGCAGAAGCAGCTGGACTTTTACAATTTTGCAGCTAAGATAATGTTTCTCCTATACCTGCCATGCACTCCAATGAGAGAGTAGCAGTAAAAACATTTATGTGTACAGATTGAAACAATAATATGTTACATTAAAATGTTTTAAGAACATGTAATGTAGAAGCCATTATTTTGTATAGCTTTACTTAAACATTTTTAAAGTGTGATCTATTTCTTTGTTGGTCACGTAATAAAAGCATACTCCTTCCTGTGCCATCACCCAACCAGGGATTGTGCTGACATAACTACACTTTTTCACCTGTCCCACTCTAGTAAGCCTATACACAAGCAAAAAGAAGGCTTGCAAAAGTCAACCTGCATGATAAAAAGTAATGTTCAAATCTAGTCAGTAGCAAATTAACCTTTATTTCAATATTTTTCAAACCTTTTATTCCTCCTTCAGTTCCAGGTAATTCTGATTTTATTTTCCATAAAAATTACATTTTTCACTAGGACTTTTCAGACATGTGGCACCACAACTGTTAAGTAATTGATGTTTAAAAGTGTCTATCAAAATAGTCAGAATGCAAAACCAAATTGAGATAAGCTAGTTCTAGATACAGGGAGTGGCTGGAACCATTCCTAAATAAGTGATGGCTTTCTTAGGGGCAAGTGTAGTTATAAAAGCTAATTATACAAAGGCTAGAAGCATTCTTTCCAAACCCTCAGATTCCAAATAAACACTTCATTTAAACACAAATAGTATATTGTGATCATTTCATCCGTTTCATTGTGATTGACAGCTGTAATGTTCCAGCTGTCTTTATTTCTTCATAGAAAGAGCATCTGACCTGCAAACTCATGCACTGAAAGCAGTGTGTGCCATAAGGGCTTGCAGCCATCGCTGCTTTAGCAAACAGCACATGCAGAGAAAAAGTATCAAAAGAGAAATTAAAATTAGTCCTGAAATTTCACCACAAGGTAATCACTAAATTATCCCTTTGTGGTTTCCTTATCTGTTCCCAATGAACACATAATCCAAGTTATGTTATATTTGTAATGTAATGTACATCTGAAAGATGAAATAAGAAAGGCAATGCTGATTCCATTAGGTTTACAATGCCAAAGATAAATAATTGCTTTAATTATGGGGAAAAAGAAAAAACACATCATCATAGTTTAAAATTACCAAAGGAAGAAGTCAACGGGTAAAGAGATCAGAATGTAAGGTGAAGGACCACATGATGCATGAAGAGCAACCAGCAGTGCAAAGTAGGCTTAAGTATGGGTAAGAAAAGACAGTT
>VZTU01026305.1:0-51129 GCA_013400835.1 Zapornia atra
AAATAAAATTTTAAAAATAATTTAATTGAATAAAAGAAGTGCTGCTTTTTCCCCGCTGGGGAGGATGTGTCTCCCCTGCTCGGGTCCCACCTGCCCCAGAGCCCCCTGCACCCAGAGAAGCACCTCGACCCCATGGTCTTTTGGGAGTGATGGTGCAGGGAGTGTCCAGGGGGTGCCGAGGCTGAAGAGGCTCTGCAGCAGAATCAATTTTTCAGGCCATTTCGGGGTTAATAAGGTTTCCTCTTATTGCCAGGGTTACAGGAATCGAACTCTTCCCCACGATTTATTTTTATTCTAATGAACTAATCCAGCATCAGGGATGCTGTGTCCGCCGAAGGATTCATAAAAGGGAAGGACGAGGGAGGGAAGATGCTGAAGTTGGGTCGTGCCCAAGAGTTTCGGGACTGAGTTCCACTGACTCACCGGGAGAAAGGGCTGTGGCACCAACCCGCAGAGCTCCCGCACATGGCCGGGAGTTGCAGGTCAGCTCTCACTAATTTGTCTGAAGGGGAGTTAAGGCTGAAAATATTTGTAAAACCATTTGCTTTTGCCTCTGGAGGGAGATAAGAATAGATATGAATCATTAAAAAAAAAAAAAACACAACAAAACTTTGAGACACGTTTTGTTCCAAGAAGAAATGTTGTATTATTTACTCTTTTTTCTTTTTTTCTTTTTTGTTTTACAGTAAGGAGCTTGCAGGAAACTTCAGGAGGTTTTTACAAGAGCTTGTAACCTCTTTGAAGCTAGAAACCTTTTTTATATATATGTATAGCACTTGCGTAACAAGGTCTTAACTGTGAATGGGATTCCTAGGTGGAGTCGCAATAAACTGATTAATAGTATCATTCATGTCGTCATACCTCATTCATACCTTTACTGTAAGTAGAGAGGACTGTGTCGGCAGGCTTGTAACGGTTGCAACTTTAAACACAAGGATCTTGGTAAAAAACATGCAAGGAAATAAATTTTTGGAGCAAAAAGCAGCAAAATCAAGACCACGAAGTGCTGCTGCTGAGCAGGTCTGTAGCACAGGGAAAGCAAAGAGGGTAATATCCCCCAGGGTGCTGAACCAAGGACAGAAAATAAGAAGGAGACATGTTTGTCAAAGGGATGGACCACAGACGAGCCCTGGTTATTCCAAAGCGAGCACCGACAAGTAGGGTTAGGGTTTTTTTAACCTGGAGGCAACAAGGACTGATTTTTGTCATGGGATGGTCGTGGGACAAGTCACCGAGAAAGACAAAAGGGAACGTGAAGCAGTGGTCAGAGAAGGAAATGTCCTGGCTTGGGCAGCATCAGCACGGGATGCATTCAGAGCCACAGGAGAAGAGGCAAATAGGGATCGATGTTGCCCGAAAGGCAACATCTGAAAGCAAACAGCAGGCCAGGATTTTTGCTTATTTAAACTGAGGAGTAAGTCCTTCAACAGCTGCCAAGTGGCTGAAGCATGGATAAATGCGCGAGGTGGTAAAATATGGCCCAGCGTTTCGCTGTACCTGCATCCCTGCGATCCCCTATAAAGGGACATGGAGCTCATACAGAGAAGATGCTATCCTTTGGGAGCAGGCAGCATGGTCAGCATAGGGATGGCTCAGGCTGCGTCCCTGCCTGGGCTGAAACACTCCCTGGCCAACACTGCTCCTCTTGATAATGGCCATGCCATGGTAAGCTCCTTTTTGCAGCACCTGAATTTGTGCTTCACAAGCGGAGAGACCTGGGAGTGTGTTTATCACACGAGGCTGTCATCGCTTCTGAGGAAATAGGTCCAGAGCGCTTCAGATGTTGTCCCAATGCCACCCCTAAATAAGACGGGCGTAGCGTGGCCTTTTGTGCCTGGACATCATGCTGCTGCGTGGCGCAGGCAATGCCGCAGAGAGAAAACTCCAGAGATGTGAATCCTGGGCAATACTGTTTTATTTTCAGCTGGGGGATAAATGATACCCCAAAGTTTTTCATTTATTAAATTGCAAACTGCCTTGCTTACATTGTTTCACATGGAGATGTTTATCCTCCTGAAAAGCTAAAATGTTTTCTCTACTTGCAACATGAAAGCCCCTGGAGTGAGTATTGTCACTGGAGATAATGTTACAGCCTTAAGATGACACTTAAAAACTTTGTCAGCCTCCAAGAATTTCGGGGAATAATGATGAGAGAAGGTAGCCTGTGTGAAGAGCAGGCAGTGCTTGCAAGAAGTGCCCTTACAAGCAGTGTTTTCAAGATCTATTTTTTTCCTGTTCCCAGTTATCATTAGAGCTGCACGGCACAGATCAGATTTAAATAATTATACTTAACGGTTAAAAAAACCCCTTCCCATGCTAAAATAAATTTTAGCTAAGATGGCTTTATGCTTTGCAGCCCCATCTGACACTCAATCTTCCTCGTGTGACTGTTGTAACAAGTCAAATTCATGTATTTTGATACC
This sequence comes from Zapornia atra, assembly GCA_013400835.1. NCBI lineage: Eukaryota > Metazoa > Chordata > Aves > Gruiformes > Rallidae > Zapornia > Zapornia atra. Next base: position 2,424 of record VZTU01026305.1, read on the forward strand.
CTGCACGTGATAAAGGTACTTGGATCACTTAAGCCTGTACGAAACTGCAGTGCTCGTGTGTCATTTATCTTAAATTCCTATTGTAGCTCTTGTGAAATGTAATTTCTTCAGTGAATGGAAATTTATACTGACAGAGGTGTTATAAAACATGGAAAATACTGGGGGGAGGGGACCCAGCGTTTCCTTTATCTCTTCATGTGTTCGCTAACGGGGATTTATTTTTCAGCTCTGCGTTGGTTCATTGCAGGTTACCAGGCTCTGGTTAATTCAAGGGACATGTTTCCAGCAGAACTTGCTTAAAATTGCGGCCCTGAGACAGCAAACTGCTTTCCAGCCTGCAGTTTCCATGTTGGTTCTTAAAGCTGTTTGTTGGGAATCACTCAGCCTAAAGAAACCCCCAGGATCCCAGCCTCTACCTCTCCATTTCAAAATGCCCGGGTAAGGAAAAACAATCTACATTCATAACCTTGGGTAAATAAATTATCACTTTAACTACAAGTTTTATTGTAATTAAGTGCTTCCTGGTAATAACCAGCCCGCATGATGAAGTGGTTCCTTACTATACAAGTAAGCTAAGTTCTGGGTTGTGAGTGGAGTTAGGAGGCTTTTAATGATGCTGCACTGTTCTCAACGTGTGGAGGAAAGGTGTTTTTCTTCCAAGAACTTGATCCTTATTTCCCAGAAACGCCCTTGACGTGCGGTTGGTGTCTTGCCTGCAGAATTTCCCAGTGGGATTTATACCCAATATTAGCCCGACTCTAAAGGGAGCAGAGACGAGGCAGATTTAAACCTTCCCCAGCTTTCTAAGGACTCACTGCTGTCACCTCTCCATAATGCGGCTACAATTAACTTCACTGGAATTTCTATATTTGAGGCAGCTCTAAATTAGAGCCTGAACTTCCAGACGTGGATGCAGATGGTCTTTGCTACTGTCTGTATGAGCCCTTGGTTTTCACACAAAAAAAGCCCACCCACATTGAAAAATTTGCCCTTTGCGGTCTGGCTTCGGTGCGGCCAGTAAAAATAGCGAGTGATACGGCAGACAGAACAGGCCCTAAACTGTACAAAGGTATTTTTTTCATAGCTTTTCTTAGCTCCAGACTAAAGAGCAAGGCGTCAGATGTTGACAGATAGGAGGGAATATACCAGGCAGAGAGATCCGTCACAGTGACGCCCGTAAACCTGCGGGTTTTTCTTCCAGAAATTGAATTCTTCCCTTGGTTTTTGGTTGCACATGTTGCCCCATGTCAGAGCCACACACCAAAACTTGGTTTGGGTTGGAACTTTAGTGTCACCTTACCCACCCATGAATTTTGTTAGGACTTCTGGGGCGTAGCTCATTAATTTTACCTGTGTAACCAACAGAGTTATCGTGTAATTATTTCACTTTAAATCCAGGAGAACTTGTCTGGCCTATTGGGTGGGGAACCTTACAGGAAGAAGGCTACGGAGGACGGTTGGCGCTGGATGGTGTCTGTACCGTTAGCATGTTACCCCTCCCCAAAAAGGAGAATCCAGGCTCTAATCCATACCCCCAAGTCATGCCAGCTCCCTGGGAACCAAAGCATGCCCACACTCAAGTCGGAGACTTCTGTGCTCAGACAAGGAGGATTATGGACATCATATGACTAATTCTGCAATGACGGTATATGCTTAATTGGTGCAGGACTGCATTTTTAATCTTTTTTTAACTTGGGACGTAGCGCCAAAGGTCTGCCTAGTGCTCTAGGTTCCTTTCAGGTATTTTCTTCATTGAGATTCACTGTGCTTAAGGTTACTGTGGCTGCTGGCTTTGTCTTAAAGACAAGAGCACAACTCTTAGGGATGAGAAACTAGCGTTCAGATTCCCCCAAAACACCAAGCTGTGCCACTCGCAGCTTGCAGAGGGACTTCCCTGAACCACAGGGATAAAAGCTCCAGCAGTTGCAAATCTGGTGGCAAATCTGTGCCAAACTTCAGAGATTAATTATAATGTCCTGCTTTGAAGCTCTCTGCCTCAGTTTCCCCATAAAAATACAAATACAGCATTGGTGGAGCTTAGTTCCTAAAAAAATAGGTATCTCTAACTTCCAAGAGTGTGTGGTACAGCAAGTTGAAGTTGATGCATCTTAAGTTTGGTGGAAAGATGTTCTTACCAGCCAAGGGTACTTAACAACTCAAACAGACTACCAAGTGCCACAGTGGCAAAATCCCTTCTTCTTGAAATGTTTAAGACTGACTGCATGCCTGTCAGGAAAACGTGGTCCCAAATTATTGGTAACAACATCAGAATCACTTCTTGGCAACAGTGCTGGTGGCTGTGACAGCCTCTGGTAATGGGAATCTATTAATCTCTTGCTCCGTGCCGTAAACCGCTCTGTCCTCCTTCCATTAAAAGCTGAAGGTAAATAAATACAGGTCCCATTGTCAAATCATTTTGCTTCCATAGAGGTTATCTACAAAGCCTCTATGTGAAGTAGACAAGCAGAAGTAAATCTTCCTGTCCTTGGGCTAAATGAGCCTAAATGAGCCAGGGTACAATGCCACTAGCCTGGGGCTTGGGAGCTGCCCAGTCGCCTTGGTCATTCTGCTTTCTGTGTGTGTGGGATGGCAGGCGAAGGGCGAAGTGTTAAACCTCTGTGCCTGCAGTGTGTTTGGACCAGGTTAGGGCAGCCTAAAGCACTGCACTCTTACGGGTGGCTTCTGGCAGATCCTATGGGGGTTTGCACGACCTAAAAAAGAGCCTGGGCATACAACAGCCCTTAAATCTGCAGAGAACAGCACGCTCAGTCACAGCCCTTAGACCATCCCCCACCTCTGTCCCTTGATGTTCCCACCCTCTGTAAAGGAAGATAGTAGGTCTTTACCCACACTATGTTCAGCCGTGGATGTTTTACCTGAAAATGCAGTGCAGGTGCTATAAAAAGCACGTATGGTAGCTACAGCAGCCTAGAGCTGAGGTCTGCCATTTCTCCAGCCTCCTCCCTCAGAAGGGAGAAGAAAACCTTTCAAATCCAAAAAAAAAAAAAGCTAGATTTGGGGGTTTTAAACTGGTTTTAATTAAGCTTTCACAACAGGAAGGTTCATATGGGGTTTGCCTAAGCAAAGCATCCGTATCCCTGCTGCAGCCAGCTGGACCATGCTGAACGGCTTATTTTCACTGCTCTTTACCTGTCGCCCTGTGCATCCCGACACTCTCAAGGCACGTATGGAAGTACCAATAAAATAAGTCCTGGAGTGTTTGCTGTATTTTTAGAGTTTGTCCCAGATTATTGGCCTTTGTCCCAGATTTCAGTGGTTAGGGTATAAGAATGCCCAGTGGGGCTGAGTGCTTCCTGCATTGCTCTCCGGAAGGCTTTAATCAGGAAAAATACCCTCTCCGAGAAGGCAAATGATTAAGTTTTTGTGGCAAAAACTCCACTGCCATTAGCAGGAGGTGATAAACACTTCAGACCGCAGTATAAACAGAGTGAGGCAGATGCACTGAGCTTTAAAGTGCAAAGTTACTGTGTTGCATGGTACTGAGTAATGAATTGGACATCACTAGCAAGGAAGTTTTTCTTTTGTCTTTATTGAGACGTGCGTTTGCGTCTGTCTCCAATGCTCACAAGGGGAAATGTTCATGTAAACTGCCTGAAGGAAACTCACAGAATCACAAAGTTGTAAAAGACCTCTAAGATCATCAAGTCCAACCATTCCCATCCTATGCTAGACCATATCCCTAAGTACCTCATCTTCCCGTATTTTAAACACATCCACAGATGGGGACTCAATCCCCTTCCTGAGCAGCCTGTTCCAGGCCCTGACAACTCTTTCAGTAAAAAATTTTTTCCTAACATCTCATCTAAACTGTCCCTGGCACAGCTTGGGGCCATTTCCCCTTGTCCTATCACCTGTCACCTGGCTGAAGAGACCATCACCCACCTCTCTACACCCTCCTTTCAGGTAATTGAAGGCAATGATAAGGTCTCCCCTCAGCCTCCTCTTCTTAAGGCTAAACACCCCCAGCTCCTTCAGCCATTCCTCATGATTTGCCCTTCAGCCCCTTCATCAGCCTGGCTGCCCTTCTCTGGACTCACTCAAGGACTTCAATGTCCTTCTTATGGTGAGAGGCCTAGAACTGGACACAGCACTTGAGGTGCAGCCTCACCAATGTACCAAAGTACAGGGGCACAACCACCTCCCCAGACCCACTGGCCCCACTTGTCCTGCATGCTGGCAGCTGGCAACGTGCAAGTGGGGAGCTAATGTGGGAAGGGATCTTCAGGTGTCATCCAGTCCAGCCTCCTCCCTTTGACAGTGTTTATTTGACCTGTGTCATTCCTGGGAAATGTTCATCTAACCTCTGCCAACACTGCTGAGAGCTCCAGACTCCCAGAACTTCACCAGTGGAATATTTTCACTCCTGCATAACCAACCTTCCCTATTGCAGTGTAGTCCTTACTGAGCACATGGGGATGGATTGCGGCTTTTCTCTCTGCCCCAGTTTTTACATATTAGTATAATCACAGAATGTTAGGGGTTAGAAGGGACCTTGAAAGATCATCTAGTCCAACCCCCCACCAGAGCAGGATCACCTAGATTAGGTCACATGGGAATATGTCCAGGTAGGTTTTGAACATCTCCAGAGAAGGAGACTCCACAACCTCTCTGGGCAGCCTGGCCCAGTACTCTGTCACCCTCACAGTGAAAAAGTTCTTCCTTATGTTCACATGGAACCTCCAGCTTGCACCCACTGCCCCTTGTCCTATCATTGGACATTACTGAGAAGAGCCTGGCTCCATCCTCCTGATGCTCACCCTTTAGAAATTTATAAACATTAATAAAGTCACCCCTCGATTTCCTGTTGGAAGATTGTCTCTCTTCAGTCTACCAAAGCTAAAAGAGGTCAATACATTTGCTTCTTCCTCATTTTTCTGGTAGCACTGTATGACTCTCGCTCCATCCCTTGGGCTGCTCAGCTGTATCTTGGGGTCTAAATTCCCTCACTGAAGCCCTGGGCTCCCTGTGCTACCACCTCCAGCATGAAGTCCTCAGCTGCAGGGGACTTGTCCCAGTTACACTGAGAGGCTTTGAGATGCTGAAGGACCCCCTGATGGGCTATCCAAGCAATTTCTGGCTCCCACTGGGCTTTTGCCTTGGTTTTACCTCTTTACCCTCCTATCAACTGCTTCTTGCCCAACACCCTTTCCCAGACTATTTCCTTAGCTTCATGGCAGAAAATATACCACATGTCATAAAAAAGTACAAGCACTCAGGTGAGAATTCAACCACTGGTCGATCAGTTCTGTAGAGACAGGAGTGACACATCGCCAATACAGATGCAGATAAAGTGCTGCCACGCTCAGCCATCCCTGTGAGAAGAACCTGCTCTCCTTCCTAGAGCTCCCCAGCATTCAACTCTGGGATATTTTGGCATATTATCAGTGATAAATGCATTCACAAGTGAGAGCAGCCAGCCCCGCCGGCGGAGATGCCAGGGTATTGTGGGTTCCTGGCATGGACAGTGTCTCTCCATGGATTTCAGAAGAATGAGATGGAAATATTTTTGTAGCCAGCCTCAAGGTTTTTATTTATTTTTAGGTGTCCTGGTGTCCCCTAAATTGGGATTAGGTCCTTTGGAAAGCAGACTGCATTTTATGCCTTGACTTTCCTGGCCTTGTATCCACTCAGACTCTTACTTCCAAAGGCCACTGATTTTGTCCTTTATTTTTGCCACCAAATGCCACTCATTTGTGATGAGAAGCAGGAACTAGCAGCAGGGAAATCATCAATAATCCAACAAGCAACTGATCTCTTTCCCATTCTTATAGCCTATCCATGCCGTGGAAGAGCACACAGATCGCCTAACATAGTTCAGATGGTTGCAAGTGGTAACTAACACCAGATCTGAAAATAATTCAGTAATGGAGGAAAAGAAAGATTTTTTTTTAAATTTAAACAAGGGTGGCATGGGACAAGGATGAGAAGGGTGAAGGACATATGGCAAAGGCACTGGTTAGGGGGCATTCTGATAGCCTGGGTTCCAGCTCAAGCTCCTGGAGGAGCTCTGATAGGCTTTGCTGTACTTATCAAGTCCTGATCAGAATGGGAATGATGGGCTTTGCCCACACAAGTAATTAAAAAGTTGTGCTGCCTGGCAGGAGAGTTAAAATCAATTTCTCATATACAAAATGAGGAGCGATTGGCCAGGCTGCTGCCTTGTGGGAAAAGATCTGGGGCTGTGATACTTGGGAGCACAGCAGAAATCCAACACTGCAGAAACCCAGCAGTCCTCCTGGGATGCCTGCTCGGAGGGGCATGCTGCAGAAGGCATGGGACAGTCATTCCATTCAAGTTGGCAATGGTGGGGTCTTGGCTCAGGAGAAATTTTCAAACATCAGGAAAAGTACAGCTCAGTTGGGAAAACCCCAAAGAGGTGCAAAAAGTATGTTTAGAAGTGTAGAAAACCTGCTTTGAGGGAAGACTGAGAGAGAGCACTGTGTGGTTTGAAGAGAGGATGACGAGACCAGGGTGAGACAAAGCAAGTTGCCAAGTACATGTAAGGCTGATGGAAAGAGGAGTGGCACGGTGTGTCCTTGTACCTTCTGCAAGTCAGGCGAGTAATGGGCTTCAGCTTCAGCAGGAAAGACGTAGGTAAAAGATCAGGAAAAAGCCATTTCGGTGCTCTGGGTAGTTCAGCACAGAGATATTCCCAGGGGCTGTTGTGGAATTGTCACTGCTGGAAGGTATTGGACAGAGATCTTGCAGGGGTGGTTGAGGTGGTGTTGATTATACTCGGGGCCTTATAGAATTACATGTGCCATAACTGTAGAAGCTGTTTATTTTATTAAAATCCATTAAAAATCCAGCCTTTGACAGGGAAATGTTGCATGAGTGGAGCTTTTCGGTCTGAAACATTGCAGAGAAATCTTAGTTATGTTTAGCATTAGAGAGGCACAAAGGAAATCTCATTAGAACTTACTGACAGTGACCTGTTGTAAAGGGAACTGGAGGAATTCATGAGCACTTGGAAAAATAAAGTGCATCTCTGTTCTGTCCCAGTCTTCACTGTCCTCTGCTATGCTAGGATGCAGATTTCTTGAGAGAAGAATGTGTGCCTTCCTGCTCAGTTAGCTCTTGTACCTCAAGTTTTATTTGCTAGGGAGAGCAGTAAACACTCTTGTTCCTATTTTAAATGCGTGGAAACTGCAGCACAGAGAACAAAAAAGATTTGAGCAGGGTCACAGAGCAATTTTGCAGCAAGGCTAGGACCAGAACCTTGCTCCCAGACCCGTGTGCCAGCCTTCAGCTCTTCATTGACCTCATAATTTTAATCACCTACCAAGTAAGTCTGTTGGCCTCTTCCAGTTGACTTCCATGGGAGTAATGCCAGGTACCAAATGAAGTCACTGGGAATATCAATGGAAAAGAAGCCAATATTAAATGGAAAAGGAAAAATAGATTTTACAAAAAAAAAAAAGGGGCTAAGTTCTGTGCTGCTTCCATAATATCATTCCCCCTTTAATTTGTGCCTGGTCAAAATTAAAAAAAAATAGATTGCTAATATTAATAGATGAAATGAATCTTGAATTTTATAATAGTGGAGGAAATGAAAGGATGAAAGTAATATTGTGTTGTTAACGGAGATTTTAATAATGATTCTGTCCTCAGTTGGTGCATTTATTCCATGGAAAGTAAATCATTAATGAAGAGGAGGGGAAAACAGTTTTATGGTGATGGATTTTTGAAAGAAAAGTTTAATTTTGCTTAACTTCTAGAAGCTCTGAAATATGCCTGCAGGTCCAAAGCTAAAAGACAAACACCTCAAAACCAGTACATTGGTGCATGGAGCGGTGTCAGCGGCTTCTCTCTGAGAGAGTTAAGTGGAAGAGGTAGGTTAGAGATGTTGGAGGAAGGAAGGTTTTAAAGTTTGCTATTGGTTTGTTGCACTCTCAAATCAATTTCTGGATGCCATCAGGAGAGCAGCAAGGACATCATCCTCACCCTAACCAAAGGAGACCAAACTGGGCTCATCCTAAAGTTTCTGCAGACTTCTACACTGTCTGCTTCCACCATGTCCTCTACAGGGAATGGGTTTAACTCAGACCACTTTCAGCACTGTGAGGGTGTTTGACTTCCCAGATGAAGAAGGAGCCTGCCAAGGCTGGCATGTCCAACACTGGCTCTTGACCTACCCACCACCATCTCCAGTCACCTCCAAGGAGTACCAAAAAAAGGGTCCCTGGAGCAGCAACGTAATTCACACCAAGTCCCTCGGTTCGAAATGTCAAGCGTGGGGAGGATCTCAGTCTCACAGCAGTGGAGAAGAAAAACATCTCTGTATGTGGGATTTGGTGCCTAAAATAAAAATCAAATATGGATCATACGTTCCTGCATGAGCATGAAAGACGTGGGGGGAAAGACAGAATTCCCCTGATTCCTTAATGAGCACAGCACCCCAATGATGAATGTAGAAATTTGCAAATTAAATGACATTTTTGTATTTAAATTATCAAATCAATAAAGAGAAGTAAACATTAAACAACATTATATGAGAGCCTGGAGTGTCACCACAAAAATTAAGACTAAGTAATTAAAAGTACAATGCAATTTATTTTTATATTGTTCTTTATTCAAATCAACAAATCTTATTACTTACCCAAAAATGTAAAGCAGGCTGCACGCTAATTCAAAAGATGAAGGCAAAGTGGCTATTGAAAAACCTATGTTTGTTGGTCCCTTAGATCTGGCACCAGTCATGATTTAATATTTTAACTACTGTAATAGGTTATACTGCTGAAGAAAAGTGCTTTAATTACCATGGGAAAGCTCAAAAAAAGAGAATCTAATTAAGAAGAATAAAATCATTCTTATTGACTGGGAAAAATAAAGCCATAAAGGGAAATGAAGGATGAAAAAACTGGAGACACACAAATATTAATAAATGTGGACTGTGCGGGGTAGACAACACACTTCTGCAGTTGCTGGGAGGGGGGTGTGGGGTTGAGTCTGGCTGGAGATCATGTTTTTCAATGTCTAAAGCTCTTCGGTATCTCACTGGCTGGAATCACCTTCTAATTAGTTGCAGCACAGGGAGTTGAGTTTGTTTTAAGTTCAGCTCAACACGTCCGTGCAGAGCTGGCCCCACTGGCTGTATCTGATACAGCAGACTACAAGCGTGAGGTGGCACTGCGTTTCTGAGTGTAGGATGGGTAACAAAATAATTATCCCAATAGTTGTCATCCCTCCTGAAAAGTCAGAGGACATGTCTAAGAAAGCAGTCCTGTGTCCTAAACCTTGGAATACATCACGCCTGGGTACGCCATAGAGAGGAGTTGCCAAGGGCATGTGGGAATCTGCCTTTCAACTAGCCACAGCCCTCCAAAGCAATGGAAAAGGAACCTTTCTGTGTGAAATACCCGTCACCTGGTTTGCTCAGACCCAGCTAAGGTCATCTTTCGACTCTATCCCTAAGAAGCTGTCATAAGGGAGCACCCACACCCCCATCGTGTGCCTTCGTGGCATCCCCAGGGATGCAGGGCTGCTTTGGGAGCAGGTGTGTCTTGTATCAGCCAGGAACAGCGGCCAACAATGTTAAGAGGTGTTTGACTATATTTTCCAGATGTGAAATGAGATGGGATCATGTGTGGTTTTGTCATTGCCGGGACTGGATTCCGGGGCTGTGATTTTGAGCTTTCATCCCAATTTGGAGTAAGAGTGTGTTTATTTCATGATCTTGAGCACACTTGTGACAGGGAAAACTTATCTTCTGTCCAGCTTTACTGACCTCATTCCTAAAGATCTCACCGATGTTGAAATGGCTATGGGTTAAAAGAAGGGAGAGGATGCCACAGGGTCAATAGCTACATTAAGTGTTTAAACAAATCCATGCAGTTTAATTACTTCAGCTGATATTAGTAATATTAATGCCTTTTCAAGCCAGAAGTTATCCTTTGATCACTTATATTTACTTCACATATAAAATAGACTACAGCAATTTGGCCAGTTATCTTGTACTGAGTCCAGTAACTTGTACATCATTAATATCTCCAAATATGAAAAATTAGTAGCATAAATTTTACACAGCCCTTCCAGGATTACAAATCTTCATCAAAGGCAAGAGGAATTGCCTGAGGAATAAGGACTTCCAGATTCAATGAAGGTGTACTGTGCCAGGTGAAATCTTTGCAACAAATGATGCTATTCCAGATATGTGCTTCCATGGAAAGCCAGCAAAAGGGCACCGTACCACCTCAAGTATATTTTGCTGACATGCAGAGTTGCACAGCTCTTTGCTCAAAGGTAAGCACGTTCTCCTTTCCCACCTTCACCCACAGGCAGCAAAGCTGCAAAGCCATATACATAGGCAGGGATTGTTCGTGTGTGTTTGTGTGTGCGTGTGTGTGGTTGGGGGTTATTTTGCAGCACAGAAACATCTGAGCAGGAATGCTTTTTGATTAGCAAAGAATTTTTATGTTGAACCTTGAAAAACACACAAGGATTACTCATGAAGGGTATTACACAGACCATGTGAAAGATGCCTACAAAAGGGTTGCAGAAACAGCCATCAGTTATAAAGCACAGAAACAAAGATTAAATTGTCCCTTTGAGAGAAAGATAGGAAAGGTTTTTATGTGGCAGCATCCAGAGACCATTGTATTGGGACTGTGCCATACAGTACATGCTCCACTAATCCAGGATCTGTAGACATCAGAACTTTGTGTTGTCTCCCCACTGCCAGACCCCCTGGGGCTGATGCAGTCCCAAAGCACAGCTTGTGTTCTGCACTTTGAGTCACTTGTCCATCACCCGTGAGTGGGACTGGCGGGGTTGGGGTCTGGGGGCACATAGAAAGGCTGTGGGTTCTGTGGAAGTTGGTCAGGATGGAATGTTTCAGCTACCTGAGTATGGGACTGATGCTCTCCTCTGCTATGACATCCCTCAACCTGGCCAGAGAGCATCAGGGTGACAAAGGGTCATGAGGGCCGTGCTGGGATTAGACTCCCCTCATTTCAGATGTTTACAGAGTAGACTTTTAAATCCAAGCCGTCACACTGGGCTTCCCAGTCAGCAAGAAGAAATAAGTGTTTTTATTATGCAATTCATCTGCTCTGTTTTAACCATCTACTTGAGGAAGAGATGAATCACCATAGACTCCATCGACTGTATTGACTGGCTCTCCATTGACTAGCGAGGGAGCCATGGGTGACTAGCTCAAGTCAGATTTCTGCTTTAGTCGGGTGAATTTACCTAGTCCTTTGTGCCCACACTGTAAGACTTGGCTGCTCTGAGCAGCTCAGGCTGTGGCACTTCAGTCAATAACTTTTACAGCAAGCACAGTATTTTTGGAGAAGCGGCACCCATCAGGAGGAGTTTGTAATGTAAGTAGACAAAAGAAATATCAGGTGGGAAACAGAGGTGCCTTGTGGTCAGTATGAAATAAAGTCTGCTCCTGCATCCTGCTCCTGCACCGTGTTCCTCAAACCCCGCTTCTCTTTTGTAGCAGATTTCCATATCTTCATGGATGAGTTCAGGTATGAAGTAATCATACTGATGATTAGTTCCCCATGATTGCTGTCATCTCTCTCCCTCCGAACTGGAGGCATCCTGTTGAAGCTATATCTCCCCACCCTGTGCCTATTCCTGCACGTTCTCAGTGTGTTGGCCACTTCTTGGGTCATCAGGAGGGAAACCGGCTGGGTCATCAAGGAAGGGTATGTGGGAAAGAATGAAAGAAAGAAAGAAAGAAAGAAAGAAAGAAAGAAAGAAAGAAAGAAAGAAAGAAAGAAAGAAAGAAAGAAAGAAAGAAAGAAAGAAAGAAAGAAAGAAAGAAAGAAAGAAAGAAAGAAAGAAAGAAAGAAAGAAAGAAAAAGAGAGAAAGAGAGAGAAAGAAAGAAAGAAAGAGAGAAAGAAAGAAGGAAAGAAAGAAAGAAAGAGAGAAAGAAAGAAAGAGAGAGAGAAAGAAAGAAGGAAAGAAAGAAAGAAAGAAAGGAAGGAAGGAAAAAAGCCTCTCATCAGTCTGTAGGAGCGTATGGCATTAAAAGTAAAAACCAGCCTACACGTGTAAGAGCGGCAGCCTCTACAGCATGGTGTACGTCCACACACTCACCCGTTGTTTCAGAAACTTCGTCTCCCCTCACTGTGATCACTCCTGACTGTTTGCAGTCTGCGTGCGGTGACGTGCGTGGAATATTACTATGAAAATATGCATTCTTGTTAATAGGTATAGTTTAGGATGATTGTTAGCAGAGCATAAGGCCTTATTGATTGAAAGTGGCATATGGCAAGGATGTATAATGATTCACTTTGGCTGCTAGTTTGAAATCCTATTCACGGGGAAAGAAAAAAAAAGAGAAGAAAAAAAAAGCCCACCCCACTCTCCTTTGCAGTCAGGCTTCATTCTTTCTGCAGCGTGTTTTTCAAACCGGGCCATTTTACAAGTGATCCGTAGGAGAGATTTCCTGCTCTCCTGGGTGTGTGCTCAAAGCTCTTTTCAGTCCTGCAAGGGCAGGTCACAGGAACAAAAGCTGAAGTTATCCTATGCCTCCCTTTGACGGAAAGGTTGGTTGTCTTGCAGCTCTTGCCTCTAGAATTCTCTTTCAGGGCATTCAGGGTTTATGAAAGGTGGTGGACTTGGAAACCTGACACACGGTAAATGCCAGGGAGAGGTATGGCCCAAGCAATGCCCCTTTTCCAGAGCTCCTGAATTCCCCCACCTGCAGCAACCACCTCATGGAAATGGTTTTGACATTTTTACCAATTGCATTTGTGAAGGATGAAGCTACCAGTGCTCCGGCAAGCTGCAGTAAAGGTGAGTGTGTCTCTGGATCCAGCTCCTCTTCACCAGGGGGGAAAAAATGCATGTTCCTACATGGCGTTAGCAACTACACAGTAATTAACCTGAGGTAAAATCCCAGTGAAGGCAAAGTAGCTGAAGTATTAATACATGTGAACTGACAGAGATACACCCTGAGGACCTCATCCATCTTCGGTGTGTGTTAGCAGGTCCCAGTGGAGCTCAGGTTGTCTCACCTGGTTTGTTGTCTGTAGACTGGCAGGGTAAGCACAGATCTTGCGGCTGGGTAAAGGTGGCACCTTCTGAGTCCTGAATTCCCCTCACTGCCACATCACTGGCACTTCTGAGGGGTGTTCTGAACCTCAAGAGAGATGTCTTGAAGGACAGAGGCTCAGAATGACACTGCCCTGTGCCCAATAACAACATCAGCTGCTGCTGATGCCAATAAGCAACCCCAGCACCCCCACTCCATCACTGCCAGGGCAGCAGTGCAGGGAAGGGGTTAGCTAGATTGGCTGAGCAGTGGCAAAAAGGGTGATCCCAGCCAGCCTTCAGTGCCATCCTGTAACTTCCACCATACATTGAAAACCTGCCAGGACTGGCCCTAATCCACCAGTGGATCGGTTCACTCGGGAAGATAACTGACGGAGGGAAAGACCATGATCTCTGCCAGTCCTCCCAGCCTCCCTGACCTTCTCTGGCTGCTTAACATCATTAACAGCATGATGTTTGGTGATGATCCGAACACTCCTCTTGGCCACAGCACCACAAATGATACCAATGGCATTCCCCTCGCTACTGGAGGTAACAGCACTTGTGTTTCCCCACCAGCAAATAGAGAGCAGAGTCTGAACATATGTCTCTTCTGGGATCCAATGCTTTCTAGGAATTGCTTACAAAGAATTAAGTAACCCATTTGATTGTCATCCAGAAGTCCTGGGCTTCCTACATGATCTTACACATTTCTTTTTTTTTCCAGGGAGATACTTCTTCAAGATAATCTCGAGGATTTGCCTGTGGTAGGCAAAACAGGGCTCCCTTGAATAAAATAACTCTGAACAAGCAAATAAACCGAATGCCTTTCATTATACCTGTCACCAGTTTATTTACTCCATGGCCTCTTTCTGCCATAAAAGTCTTGAGTGATTTCAGCATACTAAAACATCTGCACTCATTTTCAGAAAATAACAGCAACTGCCAATGTATGAACTCACTATTTTCTCAGAACGTCTATTGTTCAGTGTCCGACCCTTATTGTTTCTCATCTCCTGTGAGTGGTTTACAATGAAATCCACTTTATTCACAGTGGAAAGCAAAATGTGTCGGAGCAAGACAATCGACTATAAGCCTTCAGTCAATAACAGCTTATTTTTGTGCATGCTAAAATGTGGCCATTTCTTGCGTTCGTTGAAATCGGTGGCAAAATTCCCATTTGGAGGTGTCTTTTCAGTCCCATGCCAGATCCTGGGCTCCTGCTAAGTGTAAGCTGGTACAGCACCTTCTAAAACTGGATCTGGCATGCACAGACTATCTTCATATGCTCTATAAACCATCCTGGAGTGAGCGCTCACGATTTAAGTCCTTGTGTCAGGACAATGCCTTGGCATCACTCAACTGGTCTGCTGATTAGGAACCTTTGTAAGGGATTGAACTGTTGACAGGTGAATTGTCTCTGTCCCACAGTGTCTCCGTCTTTACTCTTGGTTTGTGGCCAACATCAACTCGCACTGAAGGCCCTTCTGATACAGCTTTCCAGTGAATGCTTTAGATGGGGTCATCACATCTCAGAGATAAACACTGAAAAAGCTGAAGCATGCTATTAAGCTTCTTAAAACATTAGAAAGACAATCATTTTGACAGAATAGATGTTAATCACACTTATATAAAAGCTTTTCATCTTCAAAGCATTTAACCAACATTAATTACATGTAATTGGCTTCTCCATGTACGTCATGCAAAACGCACCTTTCATGTCACTTGTCGCTGCTATCTTAGCTGGATTACTGAGAGAACGCTGTGCTGCTTCAGTGCAGCACGGCTTCCTGAAGCCACCTGAGGCCTCATCTTGCAAATCACAAAGGGCAACATTTAAAACAGCAGTTGCACAGAATACAGACACCTCAGCTGAACCGAGAGATCTGTGAAAAAAATGATGCCATCCCACTTGGGTGCCTGCAAAGTTGTAAGTGTCTCTGTTTCCCTGGCAAAAGCATCTGAGGAGACTCTTTGAAGTTTTGTTGTTCTCCATGCCTGGGAATGTTCCTGTCTTCAGTAAGCTCATCCAGGTCCATACCCACACTCTGGTGTCTGCAAGCACTGCTGCTTGTCCAAAATGCCCGGGATGCCCTACCTAGATTGCAAGGTGCTCTCTGGACTCCAGCAGCACTGCATTTGAAAGGATACATTGAAAAGAGAAGGGACCACATTTTCAATGGTAACCTTGTGTTCAAGCACCGAAGCAATTGAAAACTTGGGTCCATTCCCTTCTTCTGTCTGTGGAGATCTGAAGCGTCTATCGGCCGCCACGCTGTCATGCTTTTCTTGCATGACCTTTTAATTGAAAAAACTGCTACATTCAGCCACAAGTAACTTGAAAAAGGATTTTTATTCCAATTTACATCGTGTGTGAGACAAAAAAAAAAAAAAAAGATTTCTTGCCCAGTAAGCTTTCAGGATCTGGCTTGGAAATATGAGTTCCCTGTGTCCTTGGAAGGACTGGCTGGTATTCAGGGTCCCTAGTGCTCAGAGCTGAAAGGAGAGGGGTTTGGAAGTGTTAGTCACAAAAAAGACCCAACAAAAAAACCAACCCAGAACAAACAAAATACCCCAAACCAAAATCCACCATAACATTTCCAAGAAAAGAAACAAAAAATTGCATACAGGGACTAAATCATGGGAAACATTTCCTGGAAATGGGCTCTGGATGGAGAAAAGAAGAAGACAGGCTGAGGGAGGTGGGCTTGTTCAGCCTGGAGAAGAGAAGGCTGCAGGGGGACCTCATTGCAGCCTTCCAGTACCTGAAGGGAGCAGAGAAACAGGAGGGGAATCAGATTTTTAAAAGGGCAGACAATGGCAGTAGAAGGGGGAATGGATTGAAGCTAAAGGAGGAAAGGTTTAGATTAGATATTGGGGGGAAGTTCTTTACAGAGAGAGTGGTGAGGTGCTGGAATGGGCTGCCAGAGAGGTGGTGGATGCCCCATCCCTGGGGGTGTTCAAGGCCAGGTTGGACAGGGCAACCTTGTGTAGATCCAGGCCTGGAGGTTGGTGGCCCTGCCTGTGTCAGGGAGTTGGAACTCTGTGACCCTTGGCGTCCTTTCCAACCCAGACCATTCTATGATTCTATAATAAGGTTCATCACAGTTAAGAAACCGACCCTAAGCACTATCTGTGATTAACAGCATCACCCAGGTCAGAACCTTTCCTATCAATGAGAGATCAGTGAAGGTCCTGAAGGTATCTTCACTCTGACTGTCACTCAGAAGGCAGGATTGAGGGTGGTGGCATTATCATAGAATCCTATAACCTCTTGAGTTGGAAGGGTCTCATAAGGACCATTGAGTCCAACTCTGGGCTCCACACAAGGCCAGCCAAGACTGAGCGCATCATCCAGATGCTTCTTGAACTCAACCAGGCTCAGTGCTGTGACCCCTTCCCTGGGGAGCCTGTCCCAGTGTTATGCTTGTTTTCATATTGAACATAGCACCATTTCCTAGCTGATTATCTCGGTCCCTGTTCACATACATAACTGATGGAGGTAAAAAAGTGCTGTTAGTTCAGAGGCTCATACATGGATGAAGGCTCCACCTGGTACCCCTGCATTGTGTTGAAGTAAATAAAAGTGCTTTCCCAAAAGCCCCGGTTTTTCTTAATTTGTGTTCTTAACCCTAAACTTTTATTCTTAACCCTGGGTGGTTACAAAGGTTAGAGACTGATTTTCCCACAGAGGTACTGGGGTCTGGGATAGTAAGTTGCAATCCTTTTGAATTGTCTTGCATGCTGAACAACCTCCCCATTCTTCATTAGCATGCATTAGAGAGAAGGAGACCTGCATGGTATGGTCAGGATGAGCAGAAAAACAGTCCTGCTGTGCAAAAGAGAAGTCAGAACGCCCTGGGATCTAACGCCAAATCATAGGGAGGCAGATTTTTAGAAAAGCATTAAGTGACAGGTTCCGGTACAAGCCATAATTGTGCTCATAAATCAACAAGATCCTTTAAAAATCCCACACAGTGTCACCTGCCCTCAGTATCTAAAGTGGCTGTTTGTTATGCAGACATCTTCACCATTTAATTCTCAAGATTATAATTCAGTTACCGGTACCATGGTTCTGTCAGACTACTCCCACCCTTGAAGTTAAGTAAATGGTTAAGCACTTTATTGGTTCAGAGCTAGAAGACTCTCCACCTTGCAGGATTGAGCCCTGTAATCTATTCGTATTTCCTTTTCAACTCCTGCAAGTAACCCCAAACCGGCTGGGAACACTAAGTGCAAAGTTACGGAGATGACTGTGGCAATTTCTGAATGACAAGAGCATTTAAAAGAAATGTCAAGAGTCTGTGGGCTGCAAGCTTTTATGTTTCAAGGAGAAACAAGAAGAAAGGAGGGACAATAAATCAAACGCAACAGCTTAGCGTGCTCCATCTCTGAGAATTAACCTCTTGAAAGCCATGTCCCTGACACAGCGCAGGCCACGCTCCTTTGATCGGGTCCATTACTTTCTGCAAGGTGGTGGAAGCAGGAGGGTGGGCTCCTCCATGTGTGCCCAGGGGCCGTGTATACTGTGCTTTGCTTGACATGTACTATGCATTTATGGGTTAACATCAAACATGAGCTGATTTATAATTTTTAATTAAAAAAGGATTATAACCTAATAAATCCTAATAACATATTTCTGTCTGGCGGTCGTGTGATGTAGTCATATAATATACTGGTAGCCTTGCTCTCCTGAGCCTGGAAGACGGTGTAAAGTTTTTTTACTTGTCAGTAAGCTGTTCCTTGGAAATGCTTAAATGAATCAAGACCCTGTAAGCATCACGATGCCAATGGCTTTCCCCCTGTGCGGAGCCTTTTCTGCTATCACAGGTTTTGAAATATCTGGACAGAAACACACAGGGTGTACTCTGTATTGCCTCTCCTCTCACTTCAAAGGATAAGTTTGGCTAGTTGAGGGCTAATTATTGGTTGTTAGCTATTTGAATCTAAGCATTAAACATATAAAAATATATGATCAGTGATAGAGCCCTAAGGAGTCCTCAACAACAAACTGCTAGAGGCTGAGGGTTGGTTTGTAAGGGGCCGTCATTTTCTAGAGTTAAAAAGTGCTGACCACACAAAGGAAGACTAAACCCTCTGTATCAGATTTCCTGGGTTTTGGTTCTCCCACCCAGATAGACAGGTGTTATCATGTGGAATCTGCAGGTAAGCCAGACCTGCCAGTTATCAAGGGGGATTTCTCAGCTTTCTGTTCCCAAAGAATGATCATCTTCAAACCATGCTCTGCCTCCCAGCAAAAGGCTGTCCTGGAAGAACATTTACTTCCCAGGAGACCTAATTAACATCACAAGACTAATGGAGGCTAAGCGTACAGAATTTTTAAAAAGTTATGTGACTGCAGTGCCATTTTTAAAGCTTCTCCTCCCTACCCTTTGTTTGCACACAATAGCTAAAACACCACAGTGGGGATTTAGTAGGGGTCAAGAGGTCTAAGGTATTTTCAAGCTAGTTTTAACTATCCTGCTGTTGCCTCATGCCTCCTTGCTATGTTTGCACCCATCTAGAGGTTTTTTTTAGTCTCCTCCTATAGTTGCCTTATAGCCAGGGATGTTCTGTATGTATGTATGTATGTGCATGGCATGATGAGGCTCAATGGGGGGTTGATGAGCTCAGCAGAAGCTCCTAGTCTTGCCCCAGCTTCACGGCTACCAGGCAAGGATGTCGATGTGAGCCTGACCCAAGCCCAGCTGCTAGGAAGAAAATTAACTTATCCCAGCCAAGACCAGGACACCGTGGTAACCTGAAAAGGGGTTTGGAGTTACTCTTTTATGCACTGATTTACGAATTAAGGGAAGATTTTCAAATAAATCAGAGAAATTGTTTAGGATCGACTGGTGTTTGTGGAAAGCAGGCATGCAAAGAGTGTCTTCTCTCTTTCCCTGGCTGAGAGGGAACGGTTGTCTTTAATATTTTTGGTGCTATCTTTGACTGTATTAGCCTAATAAAAGCATCTGCCCAGTATTTCCAAACTCCTCTTTTGGGAAATAATAGCTGCGCTTTCACAGTCTCATTGAAATTCAGGATGAAAGGGGGTGGCTGTCTCCCCACCTAGGACCAGACACCCTCACCAGCTCTTTCCCTCCACAGTTCGAAAACATCTTCTGCTCCTCATTTCTCAACTTGTCAGAGCATTAAGGCTCTGGTATAAAAGCAGTCAATGCAGCCAGCATGCTGTTCCTAACAGCCCGGTGAGCCAACCAGGCTGTTCACAGAAGACGATGTTAGATCTGAACGCATTTCCTGGGAGAGAGGGATGACTGTGTGAACAAATAAAAGCTCAGCCAACTTCTCAAAAGGATAAAGTTTTCTGAAACCAGAGTGAGATTTATGCTAACTCTGCCAAAAAACCCCACAGATTTCGGAGAGCAGGACTTGTTAGACCTGACGGAACCCACACAAAAGTCCTCTAATTAAAAAAAAAAGCTGTAATTATAAAAAATATTTTTAAAAATATTCCCAGTTGTAAACAAGCTCCAGCTCCAAAACAAAGAAATAAGAAGCAGAGAAATGTACCCCATGCAGACGAAGCTCCTCAAACACAGCCTTGCTCACTACAGTCGTTTCCCTTTAAAAGCAGCTTTCTAGTATGAATAAATTGGAGTTTGGAGCACAGGTAATTCACAAGTCCAAGTCAGCTTTTAATTCTGCTTAGCTCTTAGCACAGCTCGACCCTAACCCTGATCCAAAAGAATGTATGTTGCTAATGGATGCATTCAACAGGCAGCTTCCTAATCTCCCTCCAGCCAGTCTTTGCTGTATCTGCAGCATCAGACTTGACCTTAATAGGTAGCTTGATAAGTCTATCTATTACGACCACAATCTTTGCCAAACCTGGAGGCTTTCAAGCCTAAACTGGGGAGCTGCCACAGTTTGGATTAAAGACACCAAAGGCTGTCTGGATGGAGCTGTAACAGATCTTTTCTCTAAGAGTGAGATAGCAAGAGAGTCATGCAACACAGACCTATGGCTTATATCCCCCAGCTTCCTGATTCAGCCTCTCAGGGGCATTGCATGGATGGTGTTTTGGGCAGCTGTAGCTGCGGTTCTAGGGTGCAAAATCATTGCTGTGATCCTGCTCAGTGAGATAGAGTGAGTTTGGAATTTCTCACAGAGGCTGGTTCTGCACCCATGGATGTCCCTGGGAAAAGGACCTGCAAGATTTCATGCTGCGGTTTTAGGTTCATAATCAAAGTCTGTATTGCAGATCTAAAGGAGTATATACCCAGTTTGATACATGCAAAAGACCCATGAAGGGCTTCTTTAATGGCACATTAGCCCTGATTTTTGCAGCTCCAATTTTATAAAATCTGTTTAGCTCTTATTGCCTTAAACCATCCGAGGTTACAGAATTGCCCCCAGTTTTTTAAAGCCCTGATTTTTCAGTCGTGTTTGAGAGTGCCCTGAGACTTTTTGGAAAAATGAGGTTTTAGTCTTGCTAATAAAGAAGCAGTAATAATTAGAAAATCTCTTGCTCAGTGCAGATTTTATAACTCCACAGATACCATGGTATTAACATTCTGTTTGTCCACCTGTTAGAAGAAACAGATCTGAAGAGTCATAACTCTAAAACAGTGGGTGACAATTTAATGAAAAATTGAGCTCTGTATTTAATTTCCTTTTAAGTTCAGTTGAGCATTCTACAAGATCAAAGGGGCTTTGTGGTTTGCAAATGATCTATGATATCAGAGAAACAGATTATAACCCAGGCGCAGTTTGGTATTTAAGTAAGTATCCGCTTTTAATACCAATGTTTAAAGTAGGCTAATGGAACTAAAGCGCAAGTATAATTTCCTATGATACAAGTCTATAATCCAGTTTAATACATCAGTCGAACACTAAAAAGCATATTGTGAATTTATTTTAATGGTTTGGCCCCATTTGGAAAGTATTCTGAGACACCATAAAACATTTTTAAAAAAACAAGGAGTCCTACCTTGATTTCTAAGCTTTTGGGGCAGGTACTGCACCTATGTACTTGCAGGTTACCTGGAGAAATAGGGCTCTCTATGAAGAATAGTTAAACAACAGCATGTCAGGGAGGGATTTCTTCAAGCGTGGATGCTGAAGCTCTGCCTAGAAAGCATCCTATAGCTGGCATCTTCCCCTTTTGTAGCCATGCAACATTATTGTGGGCAGTGGACTTGGAAAAAAAATTTTAAAAGTGGTTATTACTGGTTAAAAGTTGCCTCTGGTTTGGTTTTTTATTTCATTTTGGGGGTTTTTTGTTTGTCTGGGGGATTTGGGGCCTTTTTTTTTGTGGGCTTGGGGTTCTGCTTTAGGGGTTTTTGTTTGGTTGGTTTTTTTAATGTCCCTACAAAGGCAGATTCCATATTTCCCCTTTCAGAAATAATTATGCTCCAACTTAAACATAACCAGGTTTTCCTCCTCCATGGTTCAGAGAAAGAAGCTGCCACAGACTCACTTCTCCTGTCACTTGCACACTTCTTCCTACTTACTAGCTTAAATTTATGGCTAATTCATTCTTGTTTATTCTTGTGCCAGTGTTGTCCTTCAGGCTAATGGGTCTATCTCCCCCTTGATGTTCACCTCCCAGGTACATTTCTAAGCAGTCATTATCTACATTTGTCTTCCCAAAGCTGAAGGAGTCGAATTTGTAATCTCCTCTTGCAAAGCAGTTTGTTCATTTCCCTGATCAGTGGTCCTTCCTGTTTCAGTCTGAATCCATCGGTTTTGAACACCAGTGACAGGAACTGTACATGCTGTTCCAGAAGAGGCCTCATCAGCCTCCTGTACTGTGGCATTATACATGCATTAATACAGCTGTATCTTGGCTAGAAATGCATCTCTTGATGCATCTGAGGATGGCATTAGTCTGATATGACGTGACATGACGTTGGTGGCTCAGACAGCTCACCACTAGCCAACAGTTCTGGGTCTTTCTCCTCTGCCACCTCAGCAAATCCACAAAACTTCTGATTATGGCAGGAACAGATGTAAAGTGCAAGGTTTGCAGGTGCACTGAGGATTTTACAGATTCATCCCATTTCCTCTATTTCAACCTGTGGGATCATCCAGGCTTTTCTGTAGGATATCTGGAGCCCCTTCAGTACTGACAATGCATCTCAACTTGATGTCACCAGCTTGTCTTCTTTCCTTCCTTTCTTCCTACTTTTGGTGCCAAGCTCTGTTTGTACCTTTGCCCCACGGAAGAGGTCTCTGTGCAACTGATGGTTGTTTCTCCTCAAGCTAGTTTCTTGCCCTTCTTATAGTCCACTGCTTGTTCTTGTTTTCTCCAACTAACTCATAATTTCCCTTATGTCATTGCATAAAAACAAGATGAGAGGACTGTTTAGGTCGATTGCAAACACTGGAAGCTCTCTGATCAAAACTCCATTCAAGCTGGCACCAAACACAAAGTTAGATCCATTTCATTAATGCCCATAAGGAGTAGTCTGCTGCATGTCCTTCGTCTAGAATATCAGCTGTCTTTTCTGTGAAAACAACAACAACCCACACACAAATTTTGCTGTATAGAGGAAGATTTGAGATTTTTGTTTCCTTATCACTGGAGAGGGGAGATTTTTTTAGCTGGATTTGTGATTAAAGCAGCTCTTTGAGACTGGCTCAAGCAAGGCTATCATGACTGGTTAGGGATGCCTTGCTGCTGATGCTATGTGTAGTGTCGCTACTTCTGGCCTTGTAAGGACCATGGCTGGCATTTTCAAATAAACTCAGAGGATATGCATGGAAGTCAACAGGAGCTCATGCTTAGATCCTTTGGTTTGAAAGTCTTAATTTTAGTAATGTACAGCCATGGTGCCTTCACATCCCCATTTCCTTTTCTCCCATCCCAAAGTGAAGGAGGAGGCATCCAATTAGGCACAAAAATACAGGACTCAGTTGCCAAAAAATAAGCATGTGTTAAATGGATGTAGGCATATCCAAGACATCTGGAACAGGTAGGTACAGTACAAACTCTACTTGTTCTCCACTGCAATGCTGAGTGAGAGATGCTAAACCATCTCAGATGGCACTAGACACACTTGAGGCAACTGCTCCGTGCAGCCATGAACGACTTCCCCTGGTTAATGGAAATAATTTGTTTTGAAGGAACACTATTGGACAAATTAATACAAACCTACTGCAAAAGAATGAAGTTTCAGAAGAAGCTGAACGGTAGATATCTGAGATCTACACAGAGCCTCTAATGCAGAAAGATGGGAGGAGAGTGGGGTCCTGGGAGCAGGGCAGGAAGGAGGAAGAGTGAGAAAGACTCCAGATTACATCCCAAGGCCTCTTTTGATATAATTGACCCCACTGACTCATTTTAAACTGAGTTCCCTGCTCTGAAGCCAGACAGACTGAGGTCAGAATCTTCGACCGGATAGGAGGAACAGGAGAAGCACAAGGTGAAGTGACTTAGAATAACTCAAAACACCCAAGTAGCAAAACTAAGTCATCAGTTGTAGGATAATAGGATAGGTGCTTCAGTTTTCACCTCATTAATCCAGTTGCCTTGCTAAAAAAACAACTCTGCCTTGTAGTTAATCTTCAAATAAATATGCTCTTAAAACCCAGTGGGTATTTATCTAATATAGGATAACTGTCTTAGTGAAGCTAAATTAAACGCTTTTGGGTAAACCTAATTTAGCCTTTTGCTGGAATGGTTTCTTGAATGAGGTGAGGGAGAGGAAATGCTAAACTCCTGTCTGGAGTGAGGATGGTAACACCAAAGGCAGCTGGAGTTTCTTGCTGGGAACAAATTCCTCCATGGAGCTCAGCAAGTATTATGTGACCAACAATTATAAATTATTAGTGCTTGTGTGGCAGTTTTTAGCAGCAGTTCATCAAACTTTCAAGTGTGGACAGTGTCACTGGTGCCATTTTATGTGTGAGGAAACCATGGTGTGGAGAAGAACGCCTAAGAAACCAACGGTGAAGCTGTGAGCACACCCCAGGGCTCCTCTTCTTTATTCAGAGCTGTGGTGTCAAGTCTCTTTGTTTTCCCCAAGCCATGGGAAAAACTATAATTGCATGAGAGCTGATCTTTTCAGAGGACAGCCCCTCTCATCTCAGGAACAGGTGGCTGGCTACAGCAAAACCAACCTGCCTCCATCATGCCCTGGACCTTGTCTCAGGCTGTCAGGCTGTGTGCAAGGAAATCCGCTGGAGACCACATCCTGCATGAAGGCCTCATCTCACCTCCTGGTAGTTGGGTGCAACCCTTGGCGCTGCTCCAAAGGGTCTGTTCAGATTCGCTATGGCAGTGCTGGGTTTTACTCTCTCTGTAAGTCAGTGACAGTTCTTACTAATCTTCAGTTTCCTGCCTTCTACTCCTTTATTTCATGACTTAGAGATGAAAAGAAAAAAAGCTGAGCCAGCATCCCTTTCACTGTTTCTGATAGTGCACAGACCTAGGGTGGAAAGTTTCAGCAACTGGTATGTCTCCCTTCCCTTCAGAGTCCAAGTCATGTTCTCAGCCCTAGCAGAATTTCTGGTTCCTTCCCGATGCTCCTGGCTCTCCCACCACCCTGCCTGATATCTTCCTGAGTGTGCTCGGCAGCAGCCCTACCCATGGGCTCCAGCACTCTCCTACCTCCTGAGTCCCTTTTCACCATTCTCCCTCTTTCCCTTGCCACAGCCCTGACAGCAGGAGCTTTTATCACAGCCCTTCTTATTTAGCTCCCTTCCACCGTAAACACCACTTATCCTTTCAATCTCTCTCCATATAAGATTTTTTTTCCCCAGGTCTCAAATTATTCTTGTCATCCTTATCTGAACATCCTTTAATTCCCTTGGCAGTGACATATAGCATTCCCGATGAGAGAGAAGCCTTGGTTTTATACCGTGCTGAAATTTACTCCATCCCATTTCTTAAACATCCTAACCTTTTGTTTGCCTCTTTGACAGAAGCTGTACCTTGAGCTGAAAACTTTACAGAGAAGGGTGCAATAATGAGTCAGAGATACTTCTTTGCTGGCCAGTGCTCTTACTAAGTTGCTTCATTGCTTCTCAAGCATTCTGAAAGTGCGTTCACCTCTTGAGCTCACCTTTTCTTGTGCCATACTCCAAACAGTGTGCTGCTACCTACCTTTCATCACCGGCAGCAGCTCAGGTCGTCCAGCATGGAAGAGGCACCTGTAATTAGGTAGACATTCACCAGCCCCACAGAGGACTGGTATTGAGCCAGTGTAAGTCAACATAATTCAGTTTGGTTTGCATTAATTAATATATATATTTATAATTAATAGATTTCTGTAAACCTTTTGAAGTCCCTTTAAATGATCCGGAGATCCCCTGCTATCTATCACTGTAGAAGTCTTACAATAGTGCTGCATCTTCAAATAATAAGTGTACTCAAATTCCTTCCCACTGTTTTTATATGGATTATTTTACCTTCACCAGCAATGGTTTAACTGAAGGATAGCAGGGCAAGGACTCTCACCTTGATCTGGGTTTATATGGTGCCTAACAAAGTAAGACCTTGATCCACAGCTAAGCCCACAAAATAATACTACTGCTGATACTAACTTGTCATGTACCTTCATGCTGTCCACTTGCTTAATTCAGTTATGACCTTCAGAAATTCTTTATCACCTATTCTGGACACAGGAGTGATGTTAGCTATAAATTTTTCCGCCTTCTTTGTCCATCCCTTTTCTGTATCACTCTTTCTTCTCTATTAGCTTATGTCTTCTTGACTGCTGGTCTTCGGTTTCAAGCTGCTTTGGAGATGAATGTTCCCTCGTTGAATATATGGTCTAACATGCTATTCAGTTTTCCAAAAATAAATACAAATTAATAGTATCTTATCACATGAACCATCCCATTGCAGTTAAGGGGAACTCCTGGTGGGAAAACGCACAAGATAAATAACAGTAGTAGAATCTGTCCCTAAGAGTTTGTCTTAATTAAAAGTATTACTGCACACATTAATAATTTACAAGTGAAGAGGTTATGAATGTATAATGTTTAATAACAGTAATACAAAAAGGTGATATTTAGTTTCTACCACCCGTTTGAATGCTCAGTCAGTGAATTTAGAAATAACTGTGGCTGTGTGGTTTGGTCTGTAATTAAGATTTGATTAATCCCTAAAGCTCAGTTTAACTTAGATTAGACCTATATTGATTTGAATTTCTTTACAATTACACTCCTAGTACAGCAAGCTTAACTGTTCATGCTGTTCAGGGTGCTAGCAATGAAATTAAGGGGTCTGTCTTATCTCTGACTAGGGTGTCAGAGAGCATCCTACAGAAAAATTGTCCACACCAAGGAAATGCATCCGGTCCATTTGGTTATACATGCCATAATGAGAAATGACTGATGTGACATCAACAGCAAACATAATTTTTTCCAGAACTAGCTTTTCCCCTCTTGGGCTGCATGATATGAACCACAAACCCATGTCCATCAAAGCCAAGGAGAACTCTTTCCCCTTAATGACTAACACAGAGCTCTGGGTCTTGTCATGAGTTTATCTTTTCACAGAAAAGGCAAAAAACCCACCATGGTACAAGGCTTTCATTGCCAGCGAGATGTGGTTACAAGAACTGGAGGAGATAAGGGCATGGCTGTATGTATGCCAGGGAAGGTTGTGTGTGGGGTAGGGCTGATCTCACCTCACACCCTGTTCAACTCTGGGACTTCACAAGGCAGGAATACACCACAACATCCTCTGTTTAAACTCTCAGCGATGGATGGTACAATTCCCTTGGATAGCCACATCCTCTCAGTCATCACAAGACCAAGAAATCTTGAATCTGGTTTGAGCAAGTCCCACTTTTCTGGCTTTAACAGCACTACAGATCATTGTGATGGCTCTTCCCAGTGACCCCAGTAGTCAGTCATTCAGAATAAACACACCAGGATGGAGATTTGGCTGTACTAAAAACAAGGCAGAATGATGCGGTGCTATTCCTAGACTTTCCAATAATCATCCAATGATAAGATCAGGGAATCACAGAAAGGAACCTGTGATTCCTGGATTCTAATCCTGACTAAGGACTTGGAGAACAGCACTGTTCCAAGAGTCTACTGCTGCCTCTAATCTACAACTTGGTGGCAGAAATTTGGCCTGAGTCTCTTCTCCCATGCCTAGCCTTGTTGCCTCAAACTTAAAGGACCCCTCCATATGCTGTCACTGTTTCCTATCCCTTTCCTAAAGTCAGGAATCTTCTGCCCGAACACCAGTTTTACTCTTCCTGAAGGTATATAATTCCATACTAACCATTACCTTCACCCAGTCAGCCTTAGTGACTAAATCTAGAGAGGATTGGATTCAATGATTGATGATTCTGTGACCTGGAAGGCTACCTGAGCACTCAAAAAAATCTTCATACGGCTGCTTGTCCTGTATCTAACATGCAGCTCTTCTTATCCAGCTTCCGAAAGAAACCATCTGTTAAACAACTCCCCAGATCCACATCAGCTCTATGGGTACTCTGGAATTACAACTGCAGTGAACCAATGCAGCCAGGCTTTAAATGCATTATTAGTAGGATTTGTGGTGACTCCAAAATGTCCTGAGAAATTCTGCTTTCTGGAACTATTTGGCTGAATATTTATTTTTCAGGACCTGCTGACTACCTATTAGCAATGTATTACCCTAAACTGGCACTTCTAAATAGCCAATTAACCTCCACAGGGCAGTCAGCATCATGTCCGCAAGAGGATACCTGGAAGGTGAACAACATTTGTTTCACATGTAAGACTGTCTGGTAACAAATGACAACTTGTTACAGCCATTACAGCTGGAGTGGTCAAGTGTTAGACTCACCCGTCTGTCGCAGTGCCTTTTTTTTTTCACTCCATGTTTTAAGGGAGGTTTCAGAATGGGGTAGCAAAAGTCAGAGTCCCTGTTCAGCAATGGCAGCGTGGATGCTGGGTAGGGGTGGTCCAAAGGTAAAATCCTGGGACTGAATCCTCAAACTGTGATAATAGAGTTTCTAAGATACCCACCTGAGACTGGACCAGCTTTGAAGATGTGGCAATCACAGAATCAAAGAATTGTAGGTGTTGGAAGGGACCTCCAGAGATCATCAAGTCCAACTCCTCTGCCAGAGCAGGTTGCCTAGGACAGGTCGCACAAGTGTCCAGATGGGTCTTGAATATCTCCAGAGAAGGAGACTCCACACCCCCCTGGGCATCCTGTGCCAGGGCTCTGTCACCCTCACTATGAAAAGTTCTTCTGTGTATTGGTGTGGAACTTCCTGTGCTCTAAGGTGAGGCCATTGCCCCTTGTCCTATCCCCACAGACCACTGAGAGGAGGCTGGCTATTCCCCCATGCCCTACACTTCAGATATTTACAAACATTGATCAGATCCCCTCTCAGTCTTCTCTTCTCAAGGCTGAACAGCCCCAGTTCACTCATCCTTTCCTCACAGGGGAGATGCTCCAGGCCTTTAATCTTCATAGCCCTCCACTGGACTCTTTCCAAAAGATCCCTCTCATTTTTTGTACCAGGGAGCCCAGAACTGGACACAGTACTCCAGGTAAATGCTCATACAAGGAGAGATGTTTCTGGGGAAACCATATAGACAATACTTGCTGTCTAGGTTATAAAATGAAAATCCTGGTTACTGCAGATGAGTCAAAGTAGTGTGCACAGTGCAGCTTGATAACTAATGCAGTCTGCAGGCTGGTGCTGTAGGTATGTTGGGGAAGGTTGTGTGTGGGGTAGGGCTGATCTCACCTCACACCCCAGCACCCGAACCAGGCCAGGCAGAGAGGTACATCTCCAAGAGCAGGGCAGGATTTTAATTTTTATCCCTCATGTGGTACCCATCAGACATAGTTATGGGGATATCAGCATATGTTTCTTCCAAAGCTGTTCTTAATCTCAAAGTTTGGGAGGACAATTTTAATGTTCACAGCTCAGGTTATGTAAAGTCCTGTGAGGATCAAAGCTTTCAAGCCCAAAGAGTTTCAGTTTGGGCTTCCTCTGTTACTGTGGAGTCTGAAAATGATGCTCTGACAAGGTTTTGAGTTTATGGCTCCCGCTGCTTTAGGGGTCTGACTAAAACAAGTTACCCTGTACACAGATGCTGCATCCATGGTCACTTTCCCTCACTGATGTGACTTCCAAGGCTCACAATTTCTGATGCTGCTCAGGATGTGGGAAACTGGAATCTGGAAGGGATACTTATTACTCAGAGAAGAGAAGTCAGGCTGGGGGACTTGGTCTCCAGGTATCCCTGAATTTCACTTGAAGTAAGACAGTTGGCAGCACGTCCCTGAGAACTGTCATGAACCCAAACTTTGGTTCAAGAGTTTGGTCCTGCTGACTCTAAGACCCCTTTAGACACTAGCTCTGAAAGTGGCCTTTAAGGCTTATACCTCTTCCTGCTCCATGTAAGCTCTGAAGACCAGCTGCTGTAGACTTCAGAAACAGAAGGAACCTTTGCCTTCATCAAAAACACTCACCGTCACCAGAGCTCCTGGTCAACTCAGCAATGTGAGAACAGCTAAAGAACCTAATTTCATGCTTTAACAGCACTCATAAGCCACATGCACACTTGAGACAGACACATCATGATAGTTACAGACCTGCAGGAACACACAGCTACAGGCAGGAGCATCCTGAAGATTTGAGCAATGCCCTTTCAGAGAGACTTTAAGGCTTCCACATATTCTCTACTATCTTTTGTTATGCCTTCTCTAAGTCCCATTCACTGGAATGAGTTTTGCTTATATAGTAGTTCTCTTTGCCTATAGTAGTGCCCTTTAATAGATACTTGGGATATTTTGAGGCAGCTCTTTGGTAGCTTGTCCATGAGAGAAGCCCAGCCTGGAAGAACAATGATCCCCTTGGTGCTATCTAGATCTCAGCCTGCAGAAGCTTTCCTCTTTCACTTTTTCTTCTCTCCAGGGTAGTTTTTGTTTTCTCTAATATTTCAGATCAAGACCCCTGCACTTGCAGTTCAGATTGACAGGCATCTTTGCAGAAGTGAAGGCACAGCGTCATTTGGCAATTAAAATGGCATTCCCAAAGAGAGTGAGTTTCCCAGCACACATATGTGTGCCACTTTCACAAATATCTATGCTGACCAAAATAAGTTCAGAGGGGCAGAAAAAGGAACAAGATGGAAGTTCTGTTCCTGCTTCAGTCTCTGTGCCCTTAAAATCATCAGAACTTTCTCACAGTGTAATGAATCTGGTAGAGCAAATGGATTAAAAGCCATTCCTAGGAAAGAGGGACCAAAAAGCATCCAAAATGACAAATTCCTCATTTTCTTAATTCATTTCCTTCCTGAGAATTCAGAGCTCCAGAACATGTACCCGCTGATGACGAGAGGGAAGGTAATAAACACTGCCACGTAACCTTGGCTGTTCCCTGCAAACTGCAGTTACCCAGAAGCCCAGTCACCTAACATAAAAGGAAACTATCCACTTTAATTAGCAGAGCAATCAAAAGACTCTTACGCAGGAAAGCATTTATCACCAAATAGAAAATGAATGATACTTTAAAATTAGAATATGCAGAATTTGTAGCCAAAGGCACTCAGGGGAAAAAGAGCTTTGCACCAAACCAGACAGGGATTTTTTTTTTTTTTTTGGCTTCAGTCTAATGAACTTTAACAATAGATATCAAATTCTGTCTGGCAGCACATTTTAGCAATGGATCTGATTTTTCAGAAATACTAAGCAACCCTCAGCAGTGACAGGAGGAGGAGACTGACATTTAGGAAACCCTTATTAACCTGCATTTAGACCTCAAAGACAGATCCTTGAAAATCCAGTTTATAAAAAAAAAAATCTTCATCTATACTTTCAAAATACAGCACGAATAAGCAGCAGATAAATTTTATTTTAATTGTTCATGTTGATGAAGACTTCATCACATTCCTCCTACGGCCAAAAAGGATGTGCAGGGAGAAACCAGACCACAGTGCATTTCAGTATAAGGAGGATGAGCAAAGTTTGAATTGGAAGATGAGAGCAATCTTCTCAGGGTCTTTGCTGTCCTTCATGAAAAAACTGAAAAGCCTGAAAGTCAGGGAAAGGCTAGAAATAAAAATGCCTTCCTATCACTTTGGAAGCTCACAGGTATTTTGAAATACAGGAGACTGAAGACGTTTTGAAGAAGGTAGGAGATGCTGTCACTATGTGGTCAGTCTTCCTAGACTGTTAAAATGCAAAATGCTGAGTTTTCCAATGAGTTTACAAATCTCATCTTGCGAGAAAGCCAAAAGCTGAGAGGACTGAGGTTTAGCTCAGCTGAAAGCCAAGAGGACATTGAGCTGTTGGAGCAATCTAGAGGAGGCCACAAAGATGATCCAAGGGCTGGAGCACCTCTGCTGTGAAGACAGGCTCACAGAGTTGATCTTGTTCAGTCTGGAGAAGAGAAGGCTTTAGTAAGACCTTAAAGCAGCCTGCCAGTACCTAAAGGGGCTACAGGAAAGTTGGGGAGGGACTGATTGCAGGGGCAGGGAGTGGCCATGCAAAGGGGGAAGGGTTTGAACTGAAAGAGGTACATTTAGATTAGATATCAGGAAGAATTCTTCCCTGTGAGGGCAATGAGGCCCTGGTACAGGGTGCCCAGAGAGGTTGTGGCTGCCCCTGGATACCTGACAGGGTTCAAGGCCAGGTTGGATGGGGGTTTGGGCAACCTGGGCTAGTGGAGGGGGTCCCTGCCCATGGTAGGGATTGGAACTAGATGATCTTTGAGGTCCCTTCCAACCCAAACCATTCTATGATTCTATGGTTCTGTGCTCTGCATCCATAGTGGGGTGAGATTTAAACGGGGTGATAATCCTGGGGGTGCTGCAGGTGCTGGTAGAGTCCAAATTTGCTCCTTGGTGGGGATTGAACTGCAACTGTGGTTCTTTCCCTTGTAGAACTTTAAACTCTGGAAGTTGACCTTACCTATACAGGACCACTCCATGCTGTCTCACTTGCCACAAATGCGGGGTACAAGCACACCAGGTCATCCCAAGGGATTCTCTTCCTCTCAGCTTCCTACATGCCAAACTGTGACTCTCTCCCTGCCCTGGGTATAATGGGAAATATGCGGGAGAGAGAGAGAGAGAACACTAACACATCCCACAGGGCTGCTTGCTATAGGGCTAGCTCTTGGCACTCCTTTGTTCCTCTACAAAGGCATGTGGGATGGGGAGAAGCCAGTCCCATCATAAGTAAACAAATGTGCTGAGTTAAATTTTTAAATGGAGTCATAAATAAAGAACTATCATTGGAGATGTCCCTAAAGACGCTGTTTTTGCAAGGGTTTTTTTTTTTAATGTTGGCAGCTTCAGCAACTTTTACAGAGATGTCAGAGTAAATAGCCTGCGATCCTACAGCATCTTATAAAAGTCTTTAACAAGAAGATTTTTATGCTTTCATATTAGATGGGTTCCTCATAGACATTCCGTTCATGTCTCCTTATTTTATGTAGTGTAGGAAAAAATAATAATCCCTGTCTGTGGCATATCTTAAAATGTACATCTTTAGCAATTTCTGACTTAAGGAAGAAAGAACCGGATGCCTCTTGGACAAGAGACGATCAGAGTTTTCTGGGATTTGGAACATCCCATAGCTTCTGCAGGAGCCATAAAGGGGGAGGGAGGGGAAGAGATGTTTATTCTGTTTAACTTAACAAACAGAAATTTGTGAAGCTTAATCACACTGTGCAGGTAAATTTCCTGATACGCTATTAGAAGGTTCTTTCATCTCGCAGATTAAAGGCTACCTGGGGAAGCTGTTGCACAGTGAGGTAAAGGGTGCGTTAACTCCTGGCTCTGTAAGTACAAGGTGGGGCGTTTTGCTTTCAAAGTGGAGTAAATTTTCTCTCATGAAGAGAAAAAAGGAGCATTAGTGCAGTGCGCTATATGTTTGCAATTTGCATTTGGGATAGGGTTGATTTATACTCCCCCACACACAGAAGAGGTCAAACCATGAGATATGTTGGCTGAAAGCTGAATCCCTCAAAAATCAACCTGAAAACGAATATACCATTCTTAACCAGAGGCATTTTTAGCTCCTGGAACAACTTACCTAAATTCCCCATCATCTGACAGCTTTAAATCAAGTCTGGATATGTTCCTAGAAAATATACTCTAAATCAGCTGAAAGTCAAGAGCTTGATGTGTGATTCCCGCAGGGAGGGACTGCAGCCTACATTATGAGGGAGGTGAGACCAAATGAGCAGAATGGTCTCAGAGTTGCAGAAGCCAACAAACAGCATGTCCCACACCATTCTCAACCAACTGCATCTGCCTACAGAGTGAGTATCTTTAATAAATCATGTTTTTTCCCTTTCTGTATCAATCACTTGCTTAACTCTGGAGCTCTCTCAAATAGAATGCTATAGGACCCCAACGTTATAGGGCCCACCCATACTACCTGTAGAATTGTCTACATTATGTCCACCCAGACCAGTCATTATGTAGAGTGGAAGGAGAGAAAAAAGCCTTTTAAAGGAGTGACTATTCTATCCAATGTTAGGGTGAAGTGAAGAGTGCCACGGACCCCTTTGGCTTTACAATTGCATTGGCAATGAGTGTAGGAGGACCTGAGGTTGATGAGCTCAGGTAGACTTAGAGTCAAGTCCGTGTTTCTTTTCTCTTGAAACAGTCTCCAAAAGAGAACTTAGAGCAGCCAAGTTGGAAGGGGGAGGTGGTTGTGTTTCTTTATCAGGCCTGGCAAGAAACAGTAGGCTCCAAGGCAAATACTAGTTATCTCCAACTTTTGATCCAATTGTCTACCCTGGTCCAGCTTGAAGGTTAGGTGCTGAGGGCTGTCAAGAGATGCCCACTTCCTAGGAGTACTTCTCTGCAATTGCAGGAGCTGTGCTGGTTGTGTATATGGGCAACTCAAGCCTTGCCTGAAGCACCAGCTACCTCCAGTCCTCTCTGAAAACTGGCTTTCTCTTTTTCTTTCCACTTGTGTAAACCATCACCAGAAGCTCAGTGCTTCTTTTAATGCTGCAGGCAGCCTGTTAGTTCCATGACTGTGTTTGGCCTATATACTTTTTAAACATTGCTTTCCTGGATCTCTATTTTCTTTATTTCAGGCTACTATTAAACTGGTGTGAACTCACAGTGGAAAAACACACACAACACTTTACAAAGAGGTAAGAGTCATTCAAGCTACAATTGCATCTAGTTTTGCTGCAAATGAAGGCCCTTTGTACTGTCTCCTCGCTTACAACCTTGGGGACTTTGTAAAGGCAGAGTGGAAGTTTGGAAGGATAAAGAGTATCTATACCAAATCTGGAGATGTGACTGGAGCTGAGATGGATGTCTGTTGCGCTTTAACCCATCAGGCAGCTAAAACAACCACACAGCCATTCAGTCACTCACCCCTCTCAGTGAGATGGGGTAGAGAATAGTAAAAAAACAAAAGCAGAACTTACGGATTGAGATAAAGACAGTTCAATTGGACAGAAAAGGAATATGCTACTACTGATAATAACAATAATAATAGAAGTTACAAAATAAGTGATGCACAGCATAATTTCTCACTCCCTGAAACCAATGCTTAGCTAGCTCTTGAGCTGAACTACCTCCTGAGCCATGCCCCAGACTACTCAGAAGTAGACAACATCTCACATTGCATGATATGTCCACACCATACTCTTTACAAGACTACCTAAAGAGGGCAAGGCTAGGACTGGGCCAGAGGAATAGCATCCTAGAAATTGGGATAATTTCTTAACAAGCAAATCTCTTACACTTTGGGATGATTTCCAGTGGCAGCTCTAGTGCTTGGGATCTTTAAATATAGATCAGGAAACAATAAAAATCAGCAATAGGATATGACCATCCAACAGGCATCCTCCAACTCCAGTTCCATTGAAACCATGCTCAGAGAATTGGTGATGGAATTACCCTCCTGAACCATTCTGAGGCAATACCTGGCAGGTGGCATTGGACCTGAATCACAGGACTCTACCCAGACACCACCCTCCCTTTTCTGCTACAGGACACCAGCTTATGACTGCTACCAGCTAGTAAGTGAGACATGTTTCTTAAACAAGGTGAATGAAGTTGTTCAAATCTTCTGCTGAGCCAAGAGGAAGTCATTGTTCCATCAGGATGTAACAAGGGATGCTTTAGATTATTCTGTGCATAGCTGCATTGGCCCTGAAATATGACATCCAAGGGTGCGTCACCATTAAGAGGGTTTTTAGGCAAAAAAGCAGGGTAATAGGTTTTATGAAGTGCCTCTAAAACCTCTGCACACAAATTTAATTCTTTAGTGCACAGAGCTTCAAGAATTATCTTGGTGGTTACAGTGTCTTTGAAGCGCAGAACAGCCTGGATACCAAACACAAAAGGCAAGTACCAACTGGAAGTAGATGGAATTAGAGTTGCTTAGTTGTGTGGAGATGTGAAGTGAGGCTGGGTTCAGACAAGGACCTTCTTGTTGTCGGATTGTGGTTTTCTTGTTTACATTGTTCTGCATTACCTCTTTCTGATCCAGCAAATCCACTGTAGCTGAGCCACATGTGTGCCTGCTTGTAATAATTACCAAAAGCTAAATCGAGAAAGTTCAGCAGTAACCAAGGGCACCAATATCCCTTGACTGCTCCTAGAGTTGCTATGCTTGAGGAGGATGCAGCTGGAGCAATACACTGGGGATGCAACTTACCATAACCAAACAAAGTGATTTTTATGTATCTCAAGCCTAGAAGTTACAGTCATGTAACATCATGGCAACTCCAGTGGGTCTATAAAGTCACAGATCTTAAAACAGGAGAGGACCTTTGAAGAAAGCAGAAACAAATAGGCTGAATATGAGTTGACTTCCTGATTTGTCTCCCTTCTGTTTATCAGGGCCCACACCCTGTCTCATTCCCTTTATGCTCTTTACACATCAGAAGTCTGAATAGCTACTGTGAGTAAATTGGTCTTACTTAGCATTCAGACTAATTTTCCTGTTGGATGCAACTTGCGGGATCCCAACTTTGCAGACCTAAGACAACTTCTGTAATGTGTGTTCATACAAACAGAAGTTCGTGCATCTTGAAATACTGCATCAAATAATCCCATCTGTACTTGGGAGTCTGCGGCAGCTTGAACTACAGTTGCCTTTTTGCACTAATTATGGAAGTTTCATGGTAGGAAGCATTTCATAGAGTCACAGACTGGTTCAGGTTGGAAGGGACCAAAGCCCATTCAGTCCCACACCCCTGACATGGGCAGGGACACCCTCCACTAGCCCAGGATGCCCAAAGCTCCATCCAACCGGGCCTTGAACACTGCCAGGAATGAAGCTTCCACAACCTTTCTGGGCAACCTGTTGCAGTGCCTCACCACCCTCATAGTAAAGAATTTCTTCCTGATATCTAGTCTACCTACTGCTAACCACTACCACAGCCACAAAAAGAGGCCTGCCTCTTCTCCTTGCACCCAAGCAGAAAAGCGTCTGGGGGTACTCAGACCTAAAATTCAGGCTAGAGGCCAAAAGCCAGCCAGTACAGGACAGGGAACAACAGAGATGTGCTCAGTCAGCTGGCAGCACATCATGAAACCTGCACCCACCCCGATTTCCACGTCAACTAGTCAGCGCAGGAAGGGCTGACTGGGTGATCATTTGGTGCTTGAAATGCCCAGAGGTGCTCAAGCAAAGAAACCCCAAAGCCTGTGGTTAGATCTTTCCATACCTTAATGCCCCTGAAGTTTGTGGAAGTAAATGGGTGCACAGTTTTTAAGTTAAAGATGGAATGAAAAGGTTTCAAATGCTCTGGATTTCTGCCTGGCTGCAGGACTGGATTGTGTTAGAGAAACTTCACAGCACTCTAAAAGGGATTGTGTAAAGGCAGCCATGCCCCTCTGAAAAATAAATGTCTCTCCAGCCCGAGTTTTGTTTCCCTATTGTCTCCCTTCAGCAGTCCAGTAATCCCACTGCTTCGCTGTTTTGCTTTGTCCTATTCAGAAGGAAACCCTTTACACAATGAGACCCCTTTGGCACAGGCAAAACATCAGGGGTGTTGAGCTGTGAAGAGCTGCGTCAGTCGTAAGCCTGGTCAGAAGCAGAGTGGGTTGTTTTGTCCCCAAAATTGGATAGAAGCAGGAGGAAAAAAAGGAAGGAAAAGGAAAAAAGGGGCCAGAGGAGTATGGGCAGTTCTCCTGAATCCTCGATGATAGCAGGATTGTCCCGTTCCCAAGTGCCACTTGCAAGTGCAGCCATGCGTATGAGCAGGGGGGGATGTCTCCCAGGCTCACAAGGCCCCCAAGCTCCAGGGACCAGGGGATGCAGAGCCCTGCTACAGCCTCCCACAGATGCAGGCATGCTATCATGAGGGAGAGCATCAGCAATACAATGCCTCTTTTCCATCCATCGTCACTGGCAGTCCTCTTCAGGAATGCCTTTTTGCCACGTGAGGGCTGAATGTGAAGCTTGAAGCTCTTCTCAGAGACCCATGGTGATTTACCACATTGGAATAAGTCTGTAAAGCGGCTTTTACAGAGCAGCAAGGCCCCAAGCCGAGGGGCCATTTTTTTGTATGTTATGTGTGAATGGCAGAAATTGGCATTCATCTCTCCAGGCAGGTTTCTGAAATGTATGCTGACCTTTAAATGATTCCTTAATATTTAATATCATGGTAGGATGAAGTCTGATTTTATGGTTAAAAATGTCAATTTTCACAACTGATTGAACTTGTTTAAATGGCAAGCAGTTTACTTGTATTGAAAACCATATAAACAGATCAACTTATTTAGTGGCATTAAAAGAAGAGGGTACTTTATGCTCCAAAGCCTTTCAGGTTTTGAAACTGAAAATGAGCTCATATGACTAAGTTCATTTTGTAGTTTTCCCCCCAATGGCAGACTGATTGTAGTTTATAAAACAAGCTCATGTATCTGACAGCAAAAAGAATCACTTAAGATGCTAAGTCACCCTTTCAAAAGTTCTCTGTAATTAATTATCAGTTGCTTACAAGTCCATTCTTTTTCCCTTCTTTTGTTTGTATTATTTTAATGGTGACTATAATGTACATATAATGAGAAAAGCAGTGTCTTATAAACATACAAATAAATCTTAAGACTTTAAGCAGGATTAGACAAGCTAAAAAAAACCCCCAAAACAAAACCCACCCTGAAATCCAGAGGCACGGAATCACAGAAATCAGCTTTGTTAATGCTTTCCTAACTCTAAAGCCAATTAAAGTATTCATGGACACGAACGAACCAGGGTTCATACTGGCACAGATTTCTTCTCTGCTGCTTCTTAAAAATAGCTGCAGCGTTCAGCCTGGTGCCTGCACTATTAAAGGAAAAAAAAAGTACTTTATCTTGAATGAAGAGAAGAAGGGGGTAGAAGGGTGGCCTGGATGTGGATACCAAGTCTCTGCCTCATTAGTGGGTCAAAGAATCCTACCAAGAGTCCTGGTCGGTGGAGGAACTCAGTTTGAAATCTATCCATTAGAGGGCAATGCACTATCCGCAGTGATGTCCTGGAGACTGAGAGCAGCAGCAAGAGCTTAAGGAGGGGGCAAAGAGAAGGACAGGAGAGATAGCTGAAGAGTGAACCCAAGAATTATTTGGGTGGTGCCTGAAAGATGTGCCAGAAGGTGAATGATGGGAGGCAAAAGAGAATGCAGTGTCATGGAGGGTAATGTGGAGCACCGGGTCCCTGCAAACATGTGGCTGATGGGATCTATCGTTTTGTCCTCAAAGGAGAATAGGCCAAGAGGGCACTTCTTTACAGAGCAGTTGTCATCACTATCTGGGTGATCCTACACACAGTATCCTTAGGCAATGACCAGTGGGAACTCGGGGTTCAACTGATAACTGAGAAGAGTCTTTATTATCAGAAATGCCTTAAAAAATTGAGCTTGCTGAAGGAATCAACATCTGTCCCTGAAAGCTGAAAATATGATTAAAAAAAGTTCATGTCTACCAAAACATGTCCATGGCAATAACATTTTTAAAGGCAAATCTGCCTTCCAGTTTTAGCCCCCAAGGAAACTACTGGATTTGTTGTTTGAGGTAACCCCTAAGGCTTCTCCTAAGGATATCAATTTCCCACCTCTTTCCACAGAGTTGGTAGCTTCTCTGGAGACTTTCCAGGGAGCAGCTTAAAGGTCAGGGAATGAATCAACCCTGCTCCACTTGGAGACTCCCCTGCCACGCGTCCCAGGGTGGACACAGGTCCACAGCCTGGCTTGAGCCCTAATCAGGTGACATCATCACTGTCCCCACGAGCATCCTCCCTGGTGGGGACTTGTCTGGAGCCATCAGCACAGCTTTCAGCGGGCAGCTGGGATGTGACCACCCTGTTTTTTCAGAAGACAGTTTGTCCATGTGGGTGCCAGGACGGCCGTGCCAGCTGGCAGAGGGATCAGAGGGTGGACGGCAGCCTGCTGCGGTTGCTGGTACAGGCATAGCCTTCGGGAAGCACTGGCTGGCAGCTAAGGACCTGCACTGTAGTTCTTGCTTACCGAACACCTTTTTATCGCAAAGAGCTTTGAATGATGGTGCAGAAATTGTTCAGTGAAGAGAGAGTGAAGAAGGCACTTGGATATCACCATGACTGCTGCTTTCGAGAGAAGAGTAATTTGTCTAATATACAATCTGTCATCCTCCATTCGTGCTGAAAAAGTGAGGAGCTGCTGGAAACTAACCACACATATGGTGACATGGCTCCATCATTAGCTTGGGTAGGACACAAATCTCCCTGCATCGCTTTGGCATGCTGTATTGGAAACACTTATCTCTTGGGCTCGTGTTAAAGACTGGCCAAGGCAGACCCTTCCTTCCACCTGCTTTGCTCACAGGCTGTGTTGTCACCACACAGCCTCCATCAGTAAATAAATGTTTCTCATAACTCAAAGCAACTTATCCATGGAAAAGTTAACTGTTTGCCCTGGGGGTCTCTGTGCCATGTATTTGACGACGCAAAACCCAGCATATAAAAGTACATATAAATCAACAGTCTCAGGTCCCAGTCTAACTCCTCCCTGAACCAAAATATACTCTGGAAGTGGCATCTTCTGCAATATTTTAGAGCACACAGTAATTGCCTTCTGGGTGGATACGGATATTTCCTCTGGTTCCTCCTTCACTGCACTTTTTCTAACAGCTGTCTCCAAAAGCAGCTCTTCTCTCTTACTGGGATTTCCTCAGGCTGCATTTTGCAGGACCAAGGAGGGCAAGAACTATTTATTACACTAATAATAATAATTAAATAACTACTAATTAAATTATCATGTCTAATAATGATAATAACTGCCTGCAAATTGTTCTTTCAGGGCCCTCCCTACAGCAACAGAGAATTTATGGTGACTTTTCTGAAGATACCCAAGGAGTCCTGCATGAATATTAACAGGAAGGGAGGTCTGGGTCTTCCTGACCGTGTTGAAATGCTCAGCCCCACTGTACAGAGGCCCACACACACTCGTTTTGAGGTTGGAGAAACTCTTAACATCGGTGGAGTCATTTCAGATTTACACTATTGCAGCTGGGAGAAGAGTCAGGCTCTGACTGTTTAGCAGACCCTACAAAATAGTGACAAATGCACCAGACTTACCCTAGGCCTTGGCACCTTCATGTCAATATATATTTCCAGCCCTTCTTGCTTTTTGCTGGCATCCAGACGTATGGCCAGGCTCTGCTAAATCATTTATTTGCATTGCATGTAGCTGAAACAAGTTTATGTTAGGTGAGAAATGGTAGTGTATTTGAACACATGCCATCTACAAGGGCCTTCTGTGCTCCACAGCGAGCATCAGCTTGGCTCCCCACCACCAGCTGCAGTCCCAGCTGAGGATGCAACTTGCACGGTGGTCCAACCACATCCATGGGACAAAACCAGCAGCAAAGCTTTAATAGGACTGCAGGATGCAGCCCCCGGCAATGAGAAACCCCCAAAAGGTGGCCTTTATGGAGGACTAGTTGGCTGCTATCTCCTCCTGCAATCACCAGCTTTTTGCTTCTGAGGTGGACCACACGAAGGTGTGAAGGCACGAGAACAGGCTGCCCAGGGGGGTTGTGGAGTCTCCTTCTCTGGAGATATTCAAGACCCATCTGGATGCCGACCTGTGCAATATGTCCTAGGCACCCTGCTTTGTCAGGGGGGTTGGACTCGATGATCTCTGGAGGTCCCTTCCAACCCCTACAATTCTGTGACCACTCTGGAAGATAAATAATTTTCAGGACTAAATGAATGATGCTTTTTGGAATAAAGGACCAGGTATCATCTGGTAAAATAGCACTGTCTTTCTATGCCCCCCATCTTCCCCCTGCCTTTCTTCATCCCCAAAGCCCAGGACACTTGACTGCTTTGCTGCTTGCCTACAAAAACCAGGGGTTGGGTCCTTATCCCAGTGTGCAAGCATGCTGTGAGGTCCATGGAGCTGGCTCAGCTACCTAAATCCTGGATGAATTTTTTATTCCAGCAGCACTGACGCAGGTTCCTCTTTATGCTAATCCCTCATGTTTCAGGGTGTCACAGTGCATGGGCAGCACAAAATCATGCTTTATGAGTGTGAGCTGTCTGCAGATTCAGTATCACTGCCCTCCCAATCTTACCTGCTGCAGTCAGCTAGAGATCATAAATACACCCCTAATGCCACAATTAGCATACGCTCTTGAAAGAAAATTGTGCTTGTAGCGAAAGTCCCCAAAGGCCAATATCAACAGAGAGACATTACAGAGCAGAAACTGAAGATCAGGGCTGAGCTTTCAAGTCCGTGCTCCCTCGCTAGGCAGTGGTCTCTGCAGAGATTATTCCTGCTTTTATCAGGAACAGGTGGTGTGAAAGGATTGCACATGCTAATTCTGCTTTGACTGATGGTTAGAACATCTTTTTGGTGAGGCAGTGACCAGTGCCAGACTTTCAGCTCCCCACTTCACTAAATTCCCAGACTCACAGAATCATAGGGGTTGGAAGGGATCTTCAGAGATCATCAAGTCCAACCCCCCTGCCAGAGCAGGTTCCCTAGGACAGGTCGCACAAGGAAGAGTCCAGATGAGTCTTGAAAGCAGGAGACTCCACAACCTCCCTGGGCAACCTGTTCCCAGGGCTCTGTCACCCTCATGGTGAAAAAGTTCTTCCACATATTGGTGCAGAACTTCCGGTGCTCCAACTTGCAGCCATCGCCCCTTGTCCTGACCCCACCGAGCACTGAGAAGAGGCTGGCCATTTCCCCCTGTCCCCCACACTTCAGATATTCAGATCCCTTCTCAGTCTTCTCAAGGCTGAACAGCCCCAGTTCATTCAGCCTTTCCTCATAGGGGAGATGCTCCAGGCCCCAAATCTGGCTAAATAATTGAAAACCAACTAAACAAACCACGCCCCTAAGGTTTAGCTTCATTTTTGTTCTTGCTCTTTTCCTTTGGTTTTCTAAGCTGCTCCTGGCAAAGAGGACCAGCTCTCTTGCCAGCTCTGACGAGATAGATTGACAGGGTCCCTGCACAAAGCAAGAAGGACAGATGAAGGAGACTGTTTAGAAAGCAAAGATAACAAACAAGACCCACTCCTGTGATTTGTGCGTTTGTCTTCTCAAAGCAGGGCCCCATCTTGCAGGGACCCGCATACCTTTTTTTCCTAGGAGGAGAGTTAAGCACCTGCTTACAGGATTGCAGCAGGGGAACGATAGACTGCAAACCCTCCAGAGCAGGCTTGGAAAAAGTATGAGTCTGTCTACTGCCTGCTCTAACAAGCCTTTGATCTTAGCGAGACTTCTAATGGGATCCAATTGCAACCGTAATCATAAATAAGTGAAAAATATAAAACAGGTAACGAAAGCCACGTAAATGCGTTGCCACTTGAAGATTTCAAATTCCTCCCTTGCTCAGCGTGGTTCACTGAAATAAATGGAAACAACAGACCTGCTGAGGAGAAATACTGACATTTCGTGGTGCCTGATTTGTGATGCAATGGGAATGCTGGGGGGCGGTGGGGACAAATTTTCACTTTATATTCTGTTCAAATGAGACAAAGATTACAGTTAGGAGTCAAGTACTATCAAATTATTTATTGAATTCTGTTGGGGTGGAGAGGGTATTTTCTCTTTTTTCCTGAAAAAAATATTGATTTTAAGGATGGCTTTGATATCAATTAGGCTCAACATGAGAGACAGGCAGTCACTTTGTATAGGGAATTTAATTAAAAGCTCTGTACTAAGTCAGAAGAGTGTTCTAAGGATAAAATTGTTTTCCCCCTTTGGGTCAATTTTCTGTTATGTTTGTATAATGCAATTAAAGAAGGACCCATGCCAAGCAATACTTATGTCTGGTATAAAGCTGTCCATACGTAATGACTGGCTCTCTGGGCTTCCAGTAGATTAGCAAGTGTTAGCTGCATTTGGATTTTGTTGTCTTTTGTTTCATTGCTACAAGAACACATCCTTAACAGGTGCCCCTCTCTTACAAGGCTCTATGAGGGCTGGTTAGGCATGAGCAAAGAAATCAGGAGAAGGGTGATGTTCCAGAAAGGTCTTTTCTTTTGAAAAATTAGAAGTAACAACTGACTTGACCTGAAGCAGTTCAAGTTCATAGGTGGTGACTAATGAGAAGTCCATGTCAGAGCTTGTAACTAAAATTAGTCTTTACTATAAGGGCATATAGACTAGCAGCTTCTTGGGAAAGAGCTCTGAGGGACACAAAGCTAATGTCTGTCTGTCATCCTGAAGCTGGGTCACCAGCATTGGTTAGATAAAAGTCTGGAGCTGGATTTCACCCCAAGACTCCCCATAATTTCAGTGGGATTTGGAGCATTGGCTGTGTGGTTTTCCCTGTGAAAGAACATGGGAAGGACCACAACAACCGGCTGGCCAGAGGCTGAACATGGGCTAAGCCAGAGCTGGCCTCAGAGGATCCTGAGATCTGCAGGTGCTGCAGTCCCCAGACTTCTCTGCAGCCTCCTCTTGGCACTCTGAATGTGAACAAACGGGTTGTTCACTTG
The DNA here is from genome assembly GCA_013400835.1 of Zapornia atra. Classification (NCBI taxonomy): domain Eukaryota; kingdom Metazoa; phylum Chordata; class Aves; order Gruiformes; family Rallidae; genus Zapornia; species Zapornia atra. Next base: position 46,271 of record VZTU01026305.1, read on the forward strand.
GCTGACTGACATATGTGGGAGTTCGGGGCTGCAGATATGGTTCTGAATTAAGTTTGAATACAAGTATTTTCCTTATTGTACATTATAATTCTGTCCACAAAAATATATGCATCTCAGCTATTTTAACTCCTAATTAGAGATGCAACAACTGATACTTAAACCTGGCCAGGTGGGAAAGGATCTGCAGGGTATCTAAAGCCCTTCCAGTCTTTTGGGAAAGTCATGGCCTTTTGTTTGTTGGAGGACACACTGCAACCCCAGATGATTCCTGTTGTACACAGAGGGCAGGATACCTGGAAAAACACAGCCCTACTCTGTGTCTGCTCCCATTAAAGCTGGCGGCAGACCCTTCATCTGAGTAGAGTTAGAGTAACATTGCAGAATAACTGAGAATCCCAGCCATAACTTCAGAGGAAAAGTGCAAAGCCAAACACGCACAGGAGAGAAGCCAAAAGAAATTGGCATTGTGGAGGATGATTCCTGCCTTATATATTACAGTGGTGGGTACTAGGGAAAATAAATACATAAGACAGATCTGTAAACAGCTAGGAGAATTACAGACAGATACATGCGTACACAGAGCTGATGCCAAAGCTGCTGAAGTCAATGAAAAGCCAAAGATGGATGTACTAGATCACTCAAGAACAGGTTTAGATAATGCAAGGGGATAAAAGTCCCCTGCTCAAAGTCTGTCTCTGGTATTTGAGTAGCTGATCAGATGACTTGAGCAGACCGCTGAGCCACTTAGAACAATGCACGAACTTCTCTTTCATCCCCTCCTGCTCCTGCTGTAGCATGTGCAGTCCTCACACGTCCTTCTAGTAAGGCAGAAAGCCCACACGAGGCTCCTGCATCACTTACATGCTCCTCACACACCACATAGCATCCTCTGCAGATCCTCCGTGCTGGAGAGGGTTTCACTCAGATGGAGTTTATTATACATGATAAAGCTGGCATATATTTGCTCTGATGTAATTATTGTTTTATAGCAAGAGGCTGCAAATCATTCAAAAGCACTCAGGCCTGGCTTCTCAACAGCGCCTGAGATTTCGGGGGCAGATAGGTAACTAAACACCTTGGGGGTTGTTCATATCTCTTGCCATCCCTCCTTCTCTGTCAGGGATTTTCAGCCTGTGCTATACCAACCCCATTCCCCCGCTGTTACAGCAGCAACAAGTTTTGGGACCCTTTGCACCCATCAAAGAACGTATGGAGGCTGTGACCCCACACGAGGCCCCATGTTCCAAGTGATTTCTCACTTGGATGCCATATGGATATGCCAGCACATACAGTCTTTTTTTTTTTTTCCTCCAATTTCCATCTGCTAAGAGGGAGCTAGAGTGTAGGGCTTTGCAAGTAGTAGATTAAAATGTTAAAAGCCTGAAAAAAAATCCCAACCCAGTGTTATTCAGGGGACATAAAAATAATGTTGTTTATAGGATCTGGTTTTGATGTTATGCACGAGGAAAATGGCTTTCCTTCCCACCTTGCAGCCTGTTCTGAACACCCTTCAGTCTAGCAGAAGCGGTTTCCTCAAGGACACTCCCAGGCACACTGAGTTCCTTAATTTTAACAGGGCCCTTCCAAACTTAGTCTTTTTAAGGGCTGAACTGTGGCTTCGCTGGCTTCCACTGATTTCCCTGGAACCAGAAGCTGCCCAGAATAACACAAACCTCTCAGTTAATTATATCACTTTTGGGTCCCACTGTCATTATTTGCACTCACTTAAATTATTTGACAAAAAATAAAAAGTGGGCGGCCTGACATTACAGACTTATGCTACCCCATCATAATGTGGAACCTGCAGCAAACATAAGCCATGGTTTGATGACCCACCACTTCTGGCTTTGAGGTCAAAGTGCTGGTTCTAATAGATCACACAGCAACAGTCTGATAGGGTCTCACCAGTTCAAAACTGCTCACAGATTCAATTCGTATCAGGAGCTTTGCCAGATCAAGTGTTTAGTCTTCCCACAAGTAGGATCATAATTTCTATCCTGTCCCATTCCTGCCAGCTGATGGAAGTGCAGATATGTGGCTGCTGAAAAGCAGGTCTGTAGAGGTGGCTGATCAGGCGTTGTGGAGACCTGACATGGGCAATCATGGAAATGTGGTTTGAAATCTGTGGCAGCAGAGTCCCCCCTTCACGCGATGCACTTTCAGCATGTTAAGCCTCAAATATTTTGTAAAAGGAAAGGTGTGGGAGCCAAGGCAGCACCTGAAGGCATTTTCAGCCATGTGCACTTAACTGGCCTCAGAAATGAAGGAAAGATGAGCAGATTTCTAACGACAGGCAATATGCTGAGTGAAAAAGTGTGAGATGATCCACTGCGGCCCAGACTGCTCGAAAGAGCGAAGATGCCTATTACTTACCGGAAAGAACAGACTCATTTACCTAATCATAATATGCAGTTAAGACAGCAAGAAGGATGTTGCACAAGACAAAACAGACCAACACAGAAGCCCTCCCTTGTGGAATAAATTTCAGCAATATAAATGGAGCGTTGTGTACAGGCTTTCAGTGCATTTTAGCTCTGCTCTTCAATCAGAGAGCTAGCTAAAAGGGAAAACATCTCACTACCAGTAATCTTGGGAGCTAGGAATTCCCCACCGTGATCATCGAGAATTATGGGTTAGCACTAGCTGGCATGTTATCCACTGCAGAAAGCAGCACCAACAACCTCATCAACCCCTTTGCACAGGGACCTGCCCTTCCCCTCCCGTCGCTGCTGTGCTGACTCCTCACTGCTGGGCTCAGCTTTAGCCCAGCTACCCAGCTCCCTTACACACATAGTCTTAACCCCACTGATGGAAGAACCCGTCCCTTTTGCTGTCTAACTCCTCCACACATGCAACTCTGAATAACGCACCCTCTTAGTGTGGAATGTCCCACACTGAAGGATGGATCTGCTGACACAGGGATGCTCACGGTGCTCAGGCTGCATGTCTACATCCGTTTCACCAACACTCAAGACTCTTTCTGTTCCCTAAGCCTGAAGGGAGGTATTCTCCTTATGGTAGCTGGGAAGCCACCACTGGAAAAGAAAGGCCCATAATGCCATTTTAAAAGACACATTTCTACCAGGCTCACACACAAGCCCTGTGTGTTGCATCCCCTTCTTTCTGCTACCCAGTAATAAATCCTGCAGTGATGGTCCCTGTGTCTTCAAGTAGGGCAGCTCCCGTTGGCAGCAGTATCGCATCTAGCATCCAGCAGAGCATCCTTCCTGGGCCCTGTACCCACCACCCGTGGAGGGCTCAGCCCCACTAGCTCTGCTGCTACCCCCCACTCAGGGTCACCCCAACACAAAACACTGTGCTCATCATATGACTATGCAATATTTTATCCTCCAAGTCTGCACAGACCACGTTGAGGAACAACAGCAGGGCTCTCCTCAGGTCCTGCCCAAGCCCACGCAAGTCAATGGGAGTTCTCACATTAAATTAAGTCCCCAAGGCATATGCCTCAGTGGCCAATAACCTTGCAAATGAATTACTTTCCTGCACTGGTTTCAGACAGCCCAACTAGTACAGTTATTTCAAAAGACACTGCTACAGGCGTGACCTTAACATTTAATTACATAACATTTTAATAAGCGCTTGAGAGCATTTGAATATGTCTCCCACCCTTTCTGATTCTACCACATTTGTTTCTTTTAAAAAAAAATTAAGCAAATTCAGTGCAAACCAGGCTTTTGCTGTTTCCAGCTCCTAAAGATCTCCTTAAGTTTCCCCAATGAGTACAGCCTCTCTGCATCAGAGAGATCCTCATTCATTTTGGGAAGAAACTGGGAGGGAGAGAGTGGGGGAGAAGAAAAGACAAAGAGAAAGGAAAAAAAAAAGAAAAAAAAGAAGAGGCTTATGTTTCAAAGATCACTACAGGCCAAATATTCTCAGGCACCCTGGCTTTTACAGAGAAATCCTTAACAGTACAAAAATGGAAACACTTCAAAGATAAAATAAATAATTTAATAATAGTCTGCTTCTCCAAAGGGTTTTGAACAAGTTTTAGATTTGCCAGTGAATGTTTCCCTTAGGCAGTAGGCCAGTGAAAAAAAAGGCACAGTATGCCTCTTCTTTCATAAGATGTACTTTGTGTTATTTTATTTCTTGATAAGATTCAGAAACAATTCTTCCCCTCTCACCCTCCCTCCACAAAAAAATATGCCCTCCCCCCCGCTTTTTTTTTTAAAAGAAAAGTCAAAGATGGAGCAGATGCAAATGATCTCTTATATATAATATACACACACACATACACACATACACACGCGCACACACACACACACACAAAGCTGAAATACATCCAACACCATCCAGATTGCATCCTTTCCTTTCTGGTTGTTTCCCTTACTATTACATGCTGAGAGGCACCTCAAATACTACAGTGAGGCATGCTTAAAGGGAAGCCATTTGTAGGCCCCAATTGTCTTCTGTATACAAAAGACTTTGCAGTATCTATAGGCAAGACCGTGCAGTACTTATGAGCAAGACACAACAGTATTTATAGGCTTGTAATTAAAATGCATAAAACTGAACTGTGGCATCAGTGGTTGTAACATCCTTGATAGGCCAAAGAAGCTGCAATTTTAGTTTAAAAAAGCATTTATTTGGCAATGACATGAATACTAGGAAGGACTGAGCTGCATCAGTATCTTCTTCAGATTGGACTCTACATGCTACCCAGTTTCAACTTGGTTTATATACCATTTCTTGTAATTATTGACAAAGAAAAAAGATGTGAGGCCAGCCTGTTATTTCTTGCTGAATGTTGCGCTGGTTTTTACTTTTCTTTACTGATAAGTCTTGCCTTCTGGAATCCCAGGGCTCTCAGACCTGTATCATGATTAAGGGCCTGGAAC
>VZTU01026307.1:0-122586 GCA_013400835.1 Zapornia atra
AGCAGCTGGTATAGTGCTGTGGTGTGGATTTAGTATAAAACTGATGTTTCAGTTTTGCAGAGCCGTGTTTTTACCTTTTCAGGCCCTGCCAGCACGGAGGCACGAGCCTTCCACAGGAGGTGCACAGGAGCTGGGAGCCAGGACCCAGACTGGCCACAGAGATATTCTATACTGCATGACTGATGTCATGCTCTGTATATAATTTGGGGAAAGTTGGACAGCAGGGTCCTGTGGCTTGGGAACTAGCAGGCCATCACTCAGCAGGTGGCACGCAGTTGTGCTATGTTGTTTTTTTGTAAATCTAAAAAAAATATTATTGTTGTTTTAATATCAATATTGTTACAATCATCTTACTTTTCTGTCCTATTAAATTGTTCTTATTTGAACCCATGAGTTTGACTTTTTTTTTTTTTAATTCTCTCCACAGGGAGGTAGGGAAGGGAGTGAACAAAGGGCTGTGTGGTTGTTTTAGCTGCCTGATGAGTTAAACCATAGGACTAACATATTTTAAAATTCATAATTAGGACTAGAGGATTTAACCAAAAATACTTGGCAGATCTTGGCCTTAGCTATTAATCCTATTATTAGTGAAACCAAGGAAAAACAACTAATGAAAAAGTTTCTATCCTAGATCCCTGATAGTATGCTAATACATCAAAACTATTGATTTCAAACTTTTATTTAATTTCTGCCAGACAATACTTTTACTAGACAATGAGCAGGAGGAACATTTTCCAGAAGTCAGCTCAAGTCTCACTAGCGGCCAAAATTTTTGCAGAGATATTCATGCACAATCAGGTTGTACAACATATGCCTCCTTCAGAAACAAAACTTTTTAGAAGATACTCTACCTCTTAATATGCTTAGACCTCAAAATTCAGACACAACACTTGAAAATTAGTATGTGTGTTATGAAGAGTTTAAAAAGGGGTTATAAAATTTCTTAAGATTGTAAGGGTAAACGGATTTGAATAAGCCATATTTTTAAAGCAGTATTTAACTAACTTTGGTATCTTGGATACCACTACTTACATGACACGGATCAGTTTCGAGTACAGCAAAGTTCAAAGGAAAAGAAAGCAAAGGGGAAGAGAGAACTACTCTTCACTGACCCAACCACTTTCTTTTCATTCACAGGAAGAGGGTACTGAAAGTTCGAGAGCTCTGCCTTTAGGGGACTAGAGAGGCAAAATGTTGTTTTCACCTTTTCCCATTGCTCTCCCAGGGCACAGCGCTCCTGTCTTCAAGGCAACATCAGCAGCATTCAATCGCAAGCCTGGCAAGAACACATCACTAAAGGCATTCTCACTGAGCCTTTTCTCTAACTTCATGTACTACCTCAGTTTAAAATTACAGTTCTGAGTATTGATCAAACAAAAAACTTTCCACTCAGGCAGTCCTGCCAGAAAGCCAGGAGGTTTCCTGCACAGAAGCACAGCCTTTCCCTAAGAGCAGCCCATATACTGAGGCTCCCTCTTCAGTTCTGTACCCTGACAGCTATGCCCTTGGGGTGCCTTGAGATTTGCCTGATGTACTTGTCTACCATCTATCTACTCTTTCTTGGCTCTTCACCCCAACACTGGACAGTGGCCTCACACTGATCCTCTTCAGTTTGCCACAGAGCATTCCCCAGCTGCAGGGTCTTGGCATAATAGTCCATCTTTGCATATCTGTAGAAAAAACTTCAGAGAAATCAGAACCCTAAATTTATGATTTTCCCCTTGCCTATCTCAACCCCAAATTTATCCAGGTTTAATGACAAAAAATCCCCAAAGAATTACTAAGCAAATATTAAATTTAGACTTTTAGTTCAAGAACAGAAACCCTGAACTTCCACTTATATCCTAAGCCTGGTGGCTCAGTCAGGAAGACTCTAAGCTTTATATCTGTTACCTCTATTTTTTTTTTTTTCTATATATTATTTTTGCTGTGAGTTTTGGGACACACAAGCAAATACCCTAAGCACCCCAGTACAGTACAGATAATTCTATCAGTGGGAACTCTAACCATATTTATATAGTAAAGACCATCTCTTACAAAGGATGCTTTGTAAACTGGAGAAAACATCCACCACCAGCAAGGCCAGAAAATGATGAACTGAAATAAAGTATCAAGTAAATTTATACAGACTTTGCTTTTCTGGAATACAGTATGAAACACAGGCTTAAGTACCTTCTTTGAATAACCTAAGACCCGTTACTCTAATTTGTTAGACATGTGGAATTGCACACAGCAAAGGAAAAAAACCAGGAGGTGATACTTCTTCCTGAGCTAACATAAAGCAAAGTTGTTAACGTCTAATTTTGAACTCTACCTTTGTGCTTTAGCAGATCTGAAGACAGAGCTTGACAAACTGGAGTATTTATCCAGACAAAAATAGCCACTCAGCTGTGCTTTAGTGCCATTTTCTGTCACACCAGCATGACAGCACTAAGTGTTTAGTTCAAATAAGTGGTTCCACGTCCTCTGATAATACAACATGGTTCCAGCATTCTGTTCACTACAATTTCAGCTCCATCAGGGGTGGCACAAGACAGCTCAGTATTCCCAGAGATTTTCAAACTGTGGTGCATGTGTTCTATTATGCACTCAACCCGTCTGGTCCATTTGGACTGGATTCACCAGGGAATACAATTAGCTGGCCATTTTATTTACACAACCCAGCCTGCCAATTTGACTGGAGCTTCAGTTATTTTTATTTTTCTCTTTCTTGCAGTCTCAAATTATTTCTGATGTGGTGACTATCTGTAGCACAGATTCTTTTTCTATTGGGCATTAGTGTGTAAGGCAACCAACTGTTGGGGACTCATCTTGGAACAGTTGATCTTCAAATCAACTCTAATTTCTAATTTCCTCTACAAACTCTAGTACATTATTTTTTTAAGTGAACCATTAGATGAGACCTCTTCTTAATGTGCTGCCAAACAAATCATGGAGAATATGAAGGAACTGCAACAGAAAAGCAAACACACAGCAACAAATTCTTCTCCCTACTGCATGACTAATCGGTGGTCCCAAAGCAGGGTGGTGGTGTTGCACTGAAGACCAGAAATTGACACAGGCTATTCAATATTTTAGGAAAACAGGCAAGTATTCAAAAAAATGAGATAAGTTATATTATTCAAAGGGCACAGAGCTTATGAAATTTCAGAAAGCCTCACAAAGCCATTGTCACTGTATTCTGAGTATACTTTCCAAAGTTCAGACAGCCAGCACATCTAAATTAAATATTTCATGTAAAAAAATAAGACCAGGAATAACCAGAAATATATAAAAGGTCACTTTCATTCAAATTAAAACATTTGAAATTGCAAACCTATTAAAATATTGTGTGCTTATTCAGAGCAGGAAGTTCACATATTACTGATTTTATGATACCAAATACTATTTTCTACTAATGTCCTCAGAATTCTTTCCTTCCTCTTTCTCTGCCTCTCTCCCCTGTACCAAAGAAAAATCTCTCAGCCTCCTACATTTGTTTCTTGAGGCAACACACACGCCAAAATGTTTCATACAATTTAAAAAAACCTTAGTAAAAAGAGAAATCGTGCCACCTTTCATCAGACATCATTTTTTTCCCTGTGTTGCTACTCAACACAAATTGCCTGTTTTACTTACAATTTGCTTAATTCCCCTAATTATCTTTTTGCAAAAACATGCTACCTCTGGACAAGCTCATAAAATGTCCTAAGCTACTCTCTTGCCAAAAGCTTTTTTCACAAGCTTTGCAGATCAGCTTCATGTAACTTACTCATTTTTGTCATGATTTAAAATGAAACTACGATAGGAAGCTCAGATACTTTTACCATATAACTACAAAGAATTTAAAAACTAAAAATTAAGGTTATAGTATACACTGCAAGCACAAAATTACTTATGAGATTACATAACATCTCCCATAACTCTGAATGTTTCCATCACTTTAAGTCTTTCAGTGAGTCAAACTGAAACTTTCACCAAAGTAGGGTTAAACTAGAAAAAATTATGAGTGCATTTATGCTGACAGACAGTCACTGTCATGATAAACTCACTAGAATGCATGAAATATTTGCTTTCCTTAACAATACAGTGTGCTATTCACTTTAAGAGGTTTAAGAGCAAAAGCCAGAACCTTTATCTGAGTACTTATCTCAAATGTCCCTTACTCCTCAGGCCAGTCCACAGTCTCCTGGAATGCTTACCCAAAGCACTGTGGGTTACTAGCTCTCCTCTCAGGGAAGTAGAAAGTCTTAAAATTACCCCTCTCCATTCTACAATTTCATATTGTGTGTTAGTCTGGCAGACTGACAAAGCAGTTAGAACAAATACTTCTGTTCTTCTTGATGTGTGCTGGGTTTACAGCATCTATGGGATGCTACAGGAGGAGGGGGAGAAATAGAATGGTTGCCCAGTCATTCTGGCAGAGCACCCTGAGGTGCTGAAGTGTAAAGGGGGGTCTTAAAAGCACTGATAATATGCCATATTAAAGCAACACATCACTTAATTTATTCATCTTCATGAATACACTGTCCATGGCATGTTACAGAGTTTTGATTAATTGCTGGTAAATCTTATCAATCTAGTGGGGGTGACAGATTTTGGGTGTCAGAGGTTCTTTTTGTAAACCACACTAAACATATCACTGCTCTCACAAAATAAGATTTTATAATATAAGATATTATAAATGTAGAATATTCAATTAAAATATGTTAGCAATAAAGAGTAAGACTTGCAGGAGACATTTAACAGCCTATGAAAACAACTGAACACTAATGCTTGGATCAGGACAGCAACTGTCCTCCCCTCCAGTCGAGCAGAGGGCCTAATACACTGCCTTGTTAGACTGGGATGGGTGGAAAATCAATGCTCCCACACCAACAACAAGGGCTGTCTGGCAACTGTGATTATTGCTGGGGTATAGGTTCCACATGATTTCTTCAAAGTGATTGCTAACAACGCTTTTAGTTATCTCCAGAGCTATGTAATGTCCTGCAACTTAGAAATCACAGTTATTGTTTTTCTTTTTACCTTCGGAACATGTCTCCTCTATTCCTTTCTTTCTTGTCCTCTAGGCTAAAAATTTTAAGAAGACTACAGGACCCATCTTCATAGTGACCTTTGTCAGAAGAAGGAAAATCCCTTGGCACATATGGAACAGGCGTATCAAAAGATGACATACAAAAATGGCAGCTATAGTTAAAAGATAATATAGTGTAAAAGCGAAGTATGTTTAAAAACAGTCTGCAATGTTCTGATTTTCAGAAAACCCTTAAGACATTTGCCTCAGGAAAGCTCCATAGAGCAAGCACAGAGAGCATTTAGGGACACTTAATTTATTTAGGGAATGTTTTCCAAAGCCTGTGTCTGTGAAGAATTGACCACTGGTTACCGTAGGTCACAGGCACGAGGTAAATAAAGTCTGATCCTGTTTAAGTGGGACAAGAAGAATCTAAAGATGTCAGCTGCTAAAGTGAGACAGAGTTTATTTTACCGTGCTGGTTTTTAAAACATTGTCAGAGCTCCTTCCCAAGCAGTCCAGAAAGGTACCTTAAGATGACAAAAGTATCAATGGAACCACATAAAGACCAGTACCTGATCGGTAACGTTACCCCATTTCTATTGGTAAAAGTGATCTCTGGACCGTGATAAGGTACAAGTGGAGAAAGTTTGCTCCTATAGTCCAAAAGCACAGTCAATTCAAAGCCAAGCACAGTAAGTTAGTAAAGTGTTCATTCTTCTCTCAATATCTACATGTATTTGTTGAAGTAGTTTCTCTTCTACCTGAACTTCAGACTGGAAATTAAATGGAAATCTTAAATAAAACACCATTTAGTTCCTACACACCATAATATTTTTGCATATTTCCTTCAGCATTGTAATAATTTTTGTACAAAATCATCCCTCTCTTAATTTCAACATTTTTCTCTAAGATGGGTAGCACTAATTCTCCAGGAATGAGCCTAATTCTAACAAAATAGTAAAATAAATGTATTTTTAAAAGTCCTTTATTGAGTTTTACTGGAAATTCAAAAAAACACCACAATGTAATTATACAAACTATCTAAATATATTTGAACATGTTGAGACTCATTAGTTAAAAGCAGGAGATCGTTTCTCATTCTTTGGTAATTTTAATGGTAGGATGACCTAGGTGTGCCCCCATACAACCCAAATACTGGGTTCTTCATCACCAGTATCAACACAAGAAGCCTAAACCTTGACATTGACGTATATAATGTCTGGTAGCCCAAAAATCAATAAGAGCAGTGACCTGCTTTCAAATGAAAAGCAGGAAGAATCTCTCCCAAAGGCCCATAAGTCTATATGGCCTTCCAACTAGGCAACAAAATAGAGGGAAAAATGTAGAAGCTTCATACATGACTACGAAATGGACAGAACTAAGCCCCCACTTACTTTAAGCAAATATTATTCATGTTTACATACACCACACTTGAGTTTCTTTTTACTGCGGAAGTCAGAAGTGGCCTGAAGTAAATAACAGAGGAGAGAGAAATTGAATGAAAAAATGTTAAGCAGAGTTTATGACAAAACCACCTTGCCAAATTCTACAGAATTACAGTAGCCTTCTGAGTGACACTGTGTGAAAAGTTAGGAGGAAAAAGGGTGGGTATTTCTTATGTACATCAAACATGGTAAAAGCCGAAGTGAGACCACAAAGCTCTTTCTCTTTTCTGAAACAGGATATGAATTTAAGTCTGCAGAAATGGAACCTGTGTGTGCATGTCTTCTGAGAAGGGCCTTACAGGTGCTTCCTAGACAAATTGTTTTACAGTAGCACAGCTTCTCACTCCAGTGAGAAGCTGGAAATCAGAGACCTAAAGTATGTTAGTACTTGCTAATCTGCGTTCACTGCAGACTCCAGCTCCTCCCTGAGTCAGACTGAATGCACCTCTTTAAAACAACTGCTATTGTGACAATACCTTCATCCTTTCATAGGGTTTATTGCCATTTTCCAAAGTCTAATTGCTGGTGTGAACTGTGAGGAATATACTATATCCAAACCACTCCTGGAATGAAAAACTACCCTTTTCCCCCCTGTTCTCTCCCTACTTCTGCAGCAGATTTTCTCCCTTGTTAATGCAAGTGTCTGTTGTGGAGGATTTTTCCTTCAGTCTCCTTTACAATAAAAACTAAAACCATCTCTTGTTTTCCAACACTGTTTGCTCTTTAAAGCAAATGTAATAGTTTCTCAGCAGTAGCATCACATTTCTGTAATGCTTATTGACAGGTAGGTCAGTAGCCAGTGACTTCTTTATAATGACTGTATTCTTTTGTTCTCTTTGCAGTACCCACAAGGACTTGAATGACAGAAAGTTCATTTTTCTCCGAATGAACATCTGATTAGAGTAGCCCATGCTTTACCCCCCTTTGGGAAACATGCTGTCAGCCAGCAAAGCCATGGTGGTCGTGGTAACTGTCACTGCATATCCAACAGCTGCTCCCTTAGACATTCCCTAACCTGGCAAGAGCCACAATGCAGAGATTCTGCCGCTTTCCCCCACTCTGTCTCCGTGCTGCCATAGCCCTGTACCTCCAGCAGGCAGGCTGGCGAGTGGCTCTGGCTGCAGCTGGTTCTCAACCTCCTACTGTTGGTTCACCACCAGCAGGTGGTCTCCCCAAGGTGCCTTCCATGGCCTTAACCCTGGAGACTGTGTGTCACTCTATCAAGGAACCAGAGCTCCTCAGCTGGAAGCCTGCAGGTGCCTAACGTGGTTGGTGCTCAGAATCTGCAGATGATGGTACACTGAGGGGGTTTTGCTTTATGAAGGGAATGGCATTATGAGGAAAACATCCTGAAGTTGACATTTGGAATTCTTCAGGCTCAAAGAGGAACATGGCTTGATGACCAGAATGTCAATAAAATGGCCAATGTATGTTCCCCTTACATCGAAATAATTGTCTGTGCAGTTGCCATGTTCTAATTGAGCATTAGCTCAGGCAGAACTTGGGCTATGTAAGACAGAATTCAATGCAAATTGCATTCAATATGTCCTAATAATATTCTGGACAGGCATTTTAGTTTAATGCTAAATTGTACAAAATGATCTTAAATATACAAAGTTAGGTACTGTAATATTTTCTTTGGAACAATACTTTACATTTCTATTTTTGTTGAAGATGTGATAAGAACATGAACAGAGCATAAGCTGCCACCACAACTGGCTGCAACTTCCTAGGGGTACTTTGTTTGCTCTTATGCCAGATGGTTCTAATTAGGGTTATATTCTAAGTCTCTTACATATGAGTAGCTCTGTATTCCAGAATGAAATCTACAACTGAAATCAGTGTGAGACATTCTTAAGCATCATACTGTCCTATAAGATTAAAAGATATTGCAAACAGCTTCAATTTTTTAAAAAAATAGCTTGTATTCCTGTTTGTGTACAATCATACATGAGCTTAAAAAAATGAAAATTCAAATTTCTTCCTACTGTTTTGACTAACAAGACTTAATTTCAAGTCAAATCAAAGAATATGAAAGCTGAAATACAAAGGTATTTCTTTACTTTCAGTTACGGTATTAATAGCTACCGTCACTGTTGCAGAAGTACAAATGCATTTCAGTCCTTCAGCATGGCAGCATCCATCCACTGTGTGGGCAGTGCTTTTAGTGACCTGACATTACAGATTGCTTTTTATGGTAGAAAGCAAGTCAATGGCTAAATGGCTGAGCAAGAAAGAGATGAATATGAAGGGACTGTAAAAGTGCACCTGTAGAAACTCCGGTCCAGCCACACGCCTGATTTGCATTGGTACATCTGTCACGACTGGTGCAGATCAGGTGTGATTCTCTCAAGGTGCTATGATTTCTCCTGCTAACTTGGCTGCCTCCATTTTGCTGACTTCCTAGCTGAGGAAATAAATACTAACCTATGCAATTTTCCACATCTTAAACATTCTTCTCTAAACAAGGAGAAGAGGCTGTCAGAATAAACAGAACTTCTATTTCTATAGATGCTAGCAACAGTATATAGCAGAGCCAAGTGAAATTGGCTGAAACTCCAAATGTACTAGTTTTTTAGAACACAGGGGCTAAAATCTTGCTGTTACTCATATTCTGCTGCTCCCTATCAAACAATGATGAAACTCAAACATCAGCTTCCCCTTTCTACAGCTTATCCCAGCATGGGAATAACATCACACTCTGCAATCAGCTTTTTGGTACTTAACTGAATACAAATTAGAATACTAAGGGAGATCTACGTGTTTGTGTTGTAGAACAAAATGCTCAGGGAAAAAACCAAAGTTGATTTATTCTCTGCAGTGGATTTAGACACATTTCCAAATTTTCATCCAAAGTAAAACACAGAAAGATGGGGAGGATGGGCATTTAAATTGTGTTCTATGTTTTTCCACTTCTCAATACTAACTTATGCAACTGTTCATTTTTAAAACTATGATTTTCTGTTTGTTTCAAGTCTTTGACTTACCAGAAATGTCAAATTTGCTCTCCCATAATAATGTTGTTATGTTCTGGGGAATTTCAGAGATGTTTTGAACCTTACTGAAAGTTTAGGGCACTGACTATTCTCTAAAATGTGAATTAGTCACTAAAATTAAATAAAAGGTGTTACAAAAAGTGGGCTAAAAAAACTCCAAGAAACAATTAATTCAAACTAGTATTACCAAAAATCCCTGCTTTTCTGAGCTGATTAACATGTAGCCTTAGCTTTGTAAAAACATGACAGAAAGTTAAACCTTAGTTACACTTTCTGTTACATATCACTGCTCAATCATGTCATCTGTGGTGCTATGCTCCTTCCTAATTGTATGGGATAGGTAGAAAAGGGAATTAAATACACAAACATAAAATACATATAATGTTTCACACATATTATAGATATGTGTTAGATGTGTTCATACCAAATACAACATTTTTAATGTCTTCTCTCTTTGCTCTTACTCAGTTTTGCCTGTTATGCTGTTTCAATTGTTTATACTATGTTTTGGAACTGATGTACAGAGAAAACCTGAAGAAATGGACCCTAATTAACTGACATTAATAATGCACAATGATCTGACTAATGCCAGAGATAGATAAATAATATAAATATTTATGTAAAATCCATAATTCCAAATTGCAGCTTGTTAGGGAAAGGTGAGAAATGTAAGCCACAGTTTAAACACTTAAATTTAACTGGAGAGTAGAGATTTGACTATGAAGACCTGAACCATAGCATCTGTATTTAACTCCTAGTTTCAGATTGCCCTAACTTAAAATTGTTACCATTGTCACTGAAATTTCAGAACTGTCTAGCACTTCCAAGATCTTATAAAATTTGTCAAGGGTTTCCACTGATGATCTATTTTTGTATCCAGCTTCGTTACATTACACATCCTCATATATGTTTCGGTTGCAAATAAAGGTTGAACATTTGATGTAAAGCAAAGGAGATGGTTAATGAAATGCTTTGCAGCATAGAATTTGAATGTAGAAGTCATCAAGCTCTTAATGACCTTCCAAACACAGCTTTAATCAGTGGGAAAACATTTTGAGTTTTCATTTGGATTCTATGTATTACAACATGTCACATTAATAAGTCTGAAAAACGTTTCAGGATTCTACAGATGACGGTCTGGTTTGCCACATCAACAGCAACTAACCCTCGCTGCCCCTCCACCAACCAGCCATCAGAACTGGAACTGCATAAAAACCTGTACTACTTGAGGATATAAATATCCCAGTAAATTAGATAATTAGGAACATACCAGGATCACATTGCTGCACAATACATGTTGAGAGCTGAGTTTTCAAATCAGAACCCCCTTCCCTGTATTGAGTGCTCCCTTAACACTGAAATGAATGTTAGTAGATGACAGTACAGCACCTATAAAGCAATACTCAGCAACATAGAAAAGATCAAAAAGGCACATGGGGATTGAAATCCCATTTGTTTGCAACTGCAATGAGAATTTATTTCTTGGCTCAAAACTATGTGACACAATGATTCCACTGCCATTAACCATAAGACTCCTGTACTTAAAGCAGGCAAGTGCTTAGCTGCACTAACATAGGTAAGATACTGTGAATTAAGAAGTTGATTTCCAGAGCAATAGATGAACATAAAGAAGCATGTAAGACGTTTTTCCTCTTACTGAACTCCAGGTTATGGAGTTTTATGAATGCAAATACTATCTCTTGATAGCATCCATACCTCAGTAAGTAAAACCACAGAATCAGTGCTCGTCAGTTGAGGGTCCTTAGCAGAGTAGTGTTAAATTTAAAGTCAGATTGAATTTTTCAGACTAGTGAATATGGAGAAGCTGCATAATCAGCATTATTACTGCTGTGTCACCATTATACCCCTAAAAACTAAAGGGAGGGGAAATGCTTTCTTAAAACAACATGTTTTGATCATATCTGTCAAGGTAGGAAAAGCATCCTCTATTTACATCCTGTTTATCAGTGTTAAACTTGACTTTGAAACAAGTGAAAGTGTAGTAAATGAATTATTGTAAGTTTTAAGGAACATAAATCCCAATATCTCAGATTGGATTTTATATTTTATGGAGGAGACAGACAACTGTAGGCTTCTCAAGAATGTAAACTAAGGAAGTAAGGAAATAGGACATCATAGATCATTATATAACACTATCCTACTGTAAATTTGGGTACAAATAGGTATGAGGATTTACTGGAAATTAAATATTTGATGCAAGAAAGGAGAAGTCATCTGCTGATCAAAATATTTTTAGTCAGTATGAAGATCACATTCAGCAATGACATTTGTTCTCATTCAGTTCTGCATCCTCCTCTACCTACATTAATAAGTAGCTTCTGTTTATCTTCTTATCACCTTTATCTTCTGTCCCAATGACTCAGACCTTACCATTTCCCATGACACCAATCCAAATGGAAAAGTATGGAATGCATTTAGCTTCCTGAACTAGGAGTAGAGTTATTATCTTATGTCATCTCAATGGAAAATAAACCGAGGAGCTTGGTCTTCAGATCTCTACCACTGGTATTCTACCAAAGAGTCCAGCAAACTGCCTAAGCTCTTCTTACTGTTGTTTCCCTATCTATAAATCTTTTTGAGGTTTAGATATGAAAACAACAACTACTACAGTTGAATTTTAAGGCAGAATGGTGATCCTACATTACAGGGTCACGTGTCCTATATGAAGCAAATATTTCCAGAACTAAAGAAACAGACAATGATTCTTAAGAGAATCAACCAGCAGGTAAGATGATTTGTGTCTCCAAACAGAGATTTACTAGATAAAAAGAGTATGTTCAAACAAGACTAGTGCTGAAAGAGGACTGATCACATAGAGTGTTTCACTCATTAATGGCCTAACTCTGTTTCTTCTCCTATACTTTTAATAACTCCCGACACCAAGGACAGAGCTGTAACACCTGTATCCATTAAGGATTTGAAAGTACTTTAGAACTTCAGAACCCTGCTGTGGCACAAAAAACCCCAAGCAAATTAAAACCAGACCAGGGTGTGATTAGGTTATGTCCAAGCTAGTACTAATGGAGAGACAGTGGGATGGCTCTAGTGCCAGCTCACATGCCCAGAGGACTGCATCACACTGTGGTTACTGTAGCCTAGAAGCCACATTGAACATTGAACAATTTCCTTTTAACATTTATGATCAGGGACTAGCCCTTCTCTGTGGGGCAACAAAAAAAAAAGGGGAAAGGACAGAGTGGGAAAATGGCTAAGTAGCTTTTAAAAGAAAATCATAAAAAGAAAGAAAACCTGTGACTGCATGCAGAGCCAGAAAGAGGGAATAATGAAAATCTAAAGATTTGGTAATGACCGAAATAAGCTTCCAAATAAAACCTCCAATGCAAGTGAGAGTCACCCCATAACTGTGAATGTATTCAGACATGAAAATATTCTGACCATAGCTTGAAAAGTAATTGTTCTTCTAAGCAGAGTAAATCAAAAGACCAAAGTTTACAGACTAATTTGTCTTGCTGGTGGACCTTCCCTTCCTTTTACATTCCTGAACTATCATTATTTGAAAATCTTGATGCTGGTCAAGTCATCTACATCTGGTACATAGTGCATAACAGCAGGGAACATCTGAATCCATTGAGATGAAAGAGGACGTTTTAAGGAAACAAAAGCCAGTGAAAGATTGTGTTGCTCTGTGAGGACTTTGTAAAAGGAAGACAAAGAGTTTCTCATTCTGCCAATCAGATCTAGTAGTGTCTGGCAAGCATAATTATTATTTGATGCAATTTTTCTAGTTGTGCAGATGGCCAGCTCCCTAGATACTACTTCAGTGATTTCTTGCTAGAAAGACAACCAACAAATTATGGTAGTCACCATGATTGGTTGCTCCCAACTTCCCTGAAAAATGAGTGGAAAGGCCTGGCCCACAAAAGGAAAAGGTTCATTCTTGGTGAGGTGGTAAGAGACAGGCTATAGGAGTTGACATAGGCACTGCCACCATAAAGCTTGCCACCTGGTGACACACCAACCACAGTTCTTCGAGACCACTAGAGAAGCCAAGGCAACACAGCACTAGTGCTTGCACTGTGAAGATGTTTGCAAGTGTCTTGCATCAGTTCAGAGGGTTTGCAAACTAATAGTATGCATTCATCAGAAAAAACAAAATTATAGGACAGGACAGAAATAGTTCAACATGCTCAGTGCTTCCTCTTGCTACAATAGCAAATTCTGCTGCAAAGACCTCCAATCCTTAAAATTTTAGAAAACAGACATATGGATGGGTTTAATTTTAGAGGGGGGAATGAATATAAAATGTTGCAACCTGCACAACAAAAAGTCATGACAAGCTCCTCCTTCATCTTTTCCCTCCTCTGGAAAACATATCTCCATGTGAAAATCTCAGACGTCAGTTGCAAATAAGGCCCTGAACAACTTTACAGTGGCTTCAGTAAAATTATTATCCCTTAAGAAGAGAAGGAAATGTGGCTTTGATTCTGAATGCTAATTCTCATTTAAAGCCCAACCTCCCCGCCCCCCATCTCTCACCTATGAGTGAATGTATTTCACACACGGGTAAGCTTAGCAAAGAATCACAGCCTTTTACTGGAAGCTATGTTTTATAACAAGATCAAAAATGTCAACAGTGAACATGTTGAAGAGGTGCCATTTGAAAATATTCCTTTGAACTCATTTGACCAAGGCTATTGTTTGGAGTTTTGTTGGGTTTTTTTTTAAATCACACCTGCATGCAGACAGATAGGCTCTCTTTATCTGGTAAGAACAAGGTGCGGAGCCTTGTGCGATAGATAATTAATCTCTATTGCTATCTATAGTTTCATTGTTAACACTGTCTTGGTTGAAGTGTGAAAATATGTTCACACTTTTGAAAATGGGCGATTAACTAATCAAATGATAATATGAATCTTAGACACACAGAAACAACTGCAATCCAATGCTACTTATGACTGCATTTTCTTCTTAATTTTATATGAAAAATGTTACTTCAAGCATCCTTCCAGACGATAAGGGAAATGACAAGATTTTGTCCAATGTAATAATCAATGCAAAGACCTGTGACCACCATCACCAGTCTATTTTCACCAGAGAACCCAGACTTTTACCCTCAGGGAATTAATTGCAGGGAAAATTTTCTTTGTATAGACAACTTCCAAGAGACTGTAACAGATAGATGACATAAGCAGTGCTGAATAACCAGGGGCAGATACTAGGAAGCAGTAGCCACTGTCCCGTTAAGGCTCTGTTAAGTAACAGCTATGTGTATTAAGTACTACTGGTCTTGTATCAGTGCCACAGGAGATATCCCAATTAAGCAAATATTCTGGGTAAGTATGCCAGTTAAATGAAGCATACGGTACTAACTCGTATTGAAGTGCTACACAGCAAAATCCCCACGCTTTGCAGCAAAACTTGGCAGGGCTGCAGAACATGTGCAAGATTCATATTAAAAAAGTTTTGACTAAACACAAATTACATACTCCAGATGTCATTTCAAAACTCTCTCCTGGGATAAGATGCAACTTAGACCTCATGTTTAAGGGAGACTCACTTTGCACCTTTTTTTTTTTTCTTTCTCTCTTTTTCTTTCTTTTTCCCCCTTTTTAATGAAAACATCCCTTTATGCCCTTGAATGCTCCTAAAGGTGTTGTTCATGTAACAGGAACTTCCACATGAATGAAGTAAGAAGTAAGTAAAGAACAATGCAATCATCAGGCACAGTCACTGTGGGCTCACAAGGGGAAAGTCCTGTTTAACTAATTTGATATCCTTCTATGATAAGGTCACCCATCTAGTGGATGAAGGGAAGCTCGTGGATGTAGTTTTTCTGGATTTGAGAAAGGGTTTTGATACTGTGCCTCACAGCATCCTTCCTTTTGGGCAAGTTGTCCAGCTGCCAGATGAGTGGGCTCATGGTGCACTGGGTGAAGAACTGGCTGAAGGGCAGAGCTCAAAAGGTTGTAATGAGTGGGGCTACATCTGGCTGGTGCCCAGTCACCATCGGTGTTCCTCGTTTCAGTTCTAGGGCCACTCCTGCTTAGTACGTTGATCAGCGACCTGGATGCAGGAGTTGAATGCACCATTAGCAAGTTTGCTGACAATACCCAACTGGAAGGTGCACTTGACTCTCCTGAGGGAAACAGATAGATTGGGGCATTGGACAATTTAACAAGTCCAAATGCCGGATTGTGCACCGAGGATGCACACAAGTATACATTGCTGGTCACAAGTATACATTGCTGGTCACAAGTATGCATTGGGAGAGGAGTGGCTGGAGAGCTGCCCTGCGGAAGGGGATCTGGGGGTGCTGGTCGGCAGCAGGCTCAGTGTGAGTCAGCAGCCTGCCCTGGCAGCCAGGAGGGCGAACCACATCCTGGGGTGCATCAAACAGCGTAACCAGCTGGTCACAAGAGGCGATTATCCTGCTGTGTTCAGCGTTGGTGCAGCCTCACCTGGAGTGCTGTGTGCAGTGCTGGGCCCTACAGTTTAAGAAGGATGTAAAGGTCCTTTAATGCAGCCAGAGGAGGGCAACAAAGCTGGTGAAAGGGTTGCAAGTAATGTCCTGTGAGGAGCAGCTGAGGACACTGAAATTGTCTAGTTTGGAGAGAAGGAGGCTGAGGGGTGACCTCATCACTCTCTACAACTTCCTGAGGAGGACAAGTAGAGAGGAAGGTGCTGATTTCTTCTCCTTAGTATCCAGTGACAGGATATGTGGGAATGGTCCAAAGCTGCACCAGAGAAGGTTTAAACTGGACATAAAGAAACTTTTCTTTACTGACAGGGTAGGCAGACACTGGAACAGGCTTCCTAGGGAGGTGGTTGAAGCCCCAAGCCCCTCAGTGTTTAAGAGGCATTTGGACAATGCCCCCAACAACATGAATTAACTTGGTCAGCCCTGAAGTGGTCAGACAGTTGGACTAGATGATCATTGTAGGTCCCCTCCACCTGAAATAGTCTATTGTATTGAAGTCTGTCTTTTCTCTATATATGGGTTGATAATATTATTTACATCTAGACTGCAAATAAAAGCATCAAGAAAATTATATACAAAGTGCATAGCTTTTTTTATCTGTGCTACTAAAATTCTTGATATGGCTGTTAAGATTTCACATGACTCACATAATAATCTCCTTTGTTCTGGTTGTGAATATTGTTCTGCTTATATTCATTCAAACTGGTATAAGAAAATCCTGTTCTTTTGCCACTGAGTCAGCCATTGTACTACCTCTTGGGCTCACTGCACTGACTTCCAAGTCAGACACTGGCTATTCATCTTAATAAAAGAGAAAATTGTCCTTTGTGGACACTGTCTGTCTTACTGGCTTACTTAGGCTATTCCTGCTCCACATAATGCCAGTCTCTTACTTATCTGCTGACTTAACACTTTATTTGATGCTTTTTCATTTCCAATACTTTCTAATAGCCCCAAATAGCGTGAGGCTATTATCAGACCCACATCTACATACTCCCTCAAGAACTATTTTAGTCCCTCAAAGCTCCACAACAAGGTTGTTCTATCAATTTTTCTCCTTTGCAATTGTTTTTATTTCCCCAAGATGTCTCTTACTCCCTTACATTTTTTAGCATTCCTCATTCTTATGTGTCACACAGAAAAGTCAGACTTGCAGAAGAATCCTGTTTCTGCTTTCCAGGCCTGTCACTGGAAAGAGCAGGAGGACAACTCCCCTGGCTTACAAAGTTTTTGGATTCTTCTTTTTGATTTATTGTCTTAATCAAAGAACAGAAATACTACTTCAAAGTTCTGTCTAGCCTAGTATCCTGTCCCTGAAGAGGATGAAATTAACAATACAGACATCTCACGTTTCATTTCAAAGATCTTAATCTTAAATAAATCTTCACAGTTCTGATTCTGCAGGGCATATATAAATACTAGTAGGCAAGAGGTTAAGAGCAGCAAAAATGATTAACTTCCATTATTCCTTTTTCTTAATTATTTTCAACTTACTGTTGTAAGTGTGCATCGTCCTTTTTGGTTGTCATGGGGAAAGCTCCATTTTGTATCATGTGTTTTCACATATTTCCTCTTTGCATGTATGCAACTCTTCACAGATTGGCTGGTATCTGGTTTTTTTTCTTAATTCTCTCTTAGGTTCCCTGCAAGAGTGGCATAGTCCAAACACCCTTAGTGAAACAAATACATATAAATTAATATGCTGTTCATAACCCTGTGCAATTAAATTTTTTAAAAATCAGTGTAAAAACATTAAGTGATGCAGTTTAGTTTGTAGTTACATAAAATAACTGTAATATCCTCATTTTACTTTAAGGAAAGAGATCAAACTTGTGGATTAAAAAAAAAAAGGCATAAAGACACTTAATGCTCTATAACAGAAATGCTCTAGATCAGTAAGGCCAAAAGCATTCATGTGGAAGATTTTGCCTACATCACGCTCTACTAATTTCTGTGAATGTATCAGCAAGAAGAACTTAGATCTTAGTGTAGCCTTAAGTTGTAACAATC
Source organism: Zapornia atra (assembly GCA_013400835.1). NCBI lineage: Eukaryota > Metazoa > Chordata > Aves > Gruiformes > Rallidae > Zapornia > Zapornia atra. The sequence continues at coordinate 17,911 of VZTU01026307.1, forward strand.
CATTTTCAAATATGAGAAATGAATTTTCATATAGGGAAAAAACACATACAAAACTGGGGAAAAAATGTGGAAACTCATACCATTAGTTTAATAAAAAATAATGTTGAGAGTAAATAGCATGGTAATTGTGATCAAAATTATTCCTGCTGATTTTTTTCTAGACTGCTTATTTTTATCTTTCAGAGGCATATGAGGCTTATCTGGCATTTCGGGAAGACTCCTGGGCTTCTCACTTCCCTGAGAATGCAATGTTTCAGGCTCACCCTTCCACTGAACAGAAACTACTGTGCTGGTTTTGGCTGGGTAATTCTTTCTTTCCAGAGTAGCTGGTATGGGGCAGGTTTGGATCTGTGCTGAAAACAGTGTTGGTAATACAGGGATGTTTTGGTTACTGCTGAGTAGTGCTCACGGAGCCAAGGCCTTTTCAGCTTCTCATACTGTCCAGCCAGTGAGTGGGCTGGGAATACAGAAGCTGGGAGGGGACACAGCTGGGACAGCTGACCCCAACTGAACAAAGAGATATTACGTACCATGTGACGATATGTCCAGCAATAAAACTAGGGGGAAGGTTGGGGCAGGGTGGGGGGCACTGCTTGGGAACAGGCTGGGCATCAGTCAGAGGGGGATGAAAAATTGTTTTTATTTGCAGTACTTGTCTTTTATTTCTGTTATTTTCCTTTCCATTACAATTTAGTATTATATTATTGTTATTACTACTTTATTTTGTTTCAATGACCAAACTGTTCTTATCTCAACCTGTGCGTTTTCTCACTTTTACCCTTGCAATTCTCTTGCCCCTATCCTGCTGGGGGTGGGATTGGGGGTGCAGTGAGCAAGAAGCTGCATGGTACTTAGTTGCAGGCTGAGATTTAGCCATGACACGTAACAATGCAGGGTATCAGAGGTAATTTAGAAGTTTTGCAGGCTCATGTAAGAAGCTACTGTATGGTAATTTATCTCAGTATTCCGTGTTTTGTTTCTGGAAGTGGTCAACCTTGCCTCATGCCACTAGTAACTGAAGAAAGACTGGTCAGTTGAATATACTACATACTCATAAATAAAAGATACCACCAGATACTACCACTTTGCAGCTAAAGTATACTTCATATATGTCTCACTGTGTTATTTACACAGGCAGACCAAAACGACACCCAGATAGTAATTTTTAACAGTATCAAACTTCTAGTAACACTATTCAAAAAAGCATTTTGCATTCTTCTATAAACCTCCTAAGTTGCATAAGGTTTTAATCAGCAGCTGCACTGCTCTTAAAATTTTGCCTTAAAACCTGCATTTTTTAATAACCAGGCAGCCAATAGCCGATTTTCATTCCTCTACAGTATATCAAAAGTGTGTTTGACCTTTCGATTACTAGCGCTTATTATGCAATGTTTCACATGGCAAGGCCCTTCTCTTACATATGCAATGCTTGAAAAAAACAACAGGACCTTGACCCAATATAAAATGGGAGATACTTTGAACCCTTGATGCTCACCTGCACAAATAGATATGAAAAAGATGTAAGCTGCTAAGTAACTGAGGTATCAAGCAGCCCAACTCCATTTCACTAGGCTGACAACTATGCCAAAAAGGAATTTCCATGATAATATTTTGCCAGGGTTTGTGGTGGGACACTGCATTTCCTGATTCCTCTGTCACCTGACCACTTGCTGCAGGAATGCGACTTGCAGAGACAGGCGAGATCGCCTTTCGCTCGTACACTGGAAGCGCTTTTCACAGGGCACAAAGATACTCATCAATAAAACCAGCTAGCATTGTAACTCTTATTTTCCACTTCAGGCCCTTGTGCAGTAACCACAAGACACCTCAAGGGCTCCCTTGGCCAGAAGCTGTGACACCCTGGCCTGCAGTCCTGTCATGGGCTACACCCACGCAGAAGTTTGCATGAGGCAACCCGGTTTACCGGGGAAGATAATGTTCTCCGTACCCGGACCTGCCGGGACGCCTCAGGACCAAAGGCAGCAGTGAGGTACCAGCTCACAACCACCCCACCGCGCATGCGCCCAGGCTCCTGCACCCTCCCCGCGGCGCAGCTAGCGCATGCGCTTTAGTCTCCCCGAGCTGCTTTCAACGCCCTTCTCCTACTGCGTGCCCGTCCCCGATTTCTGCCCGGTGAAGGGAGGAGGGAGCGGGGCTCGGCTGCTGCGCGCCTGCGCGATAGTACGCGAGGTGGCTGCGCAGTGTGCGCAGCTGCCGCCGTGGCGTGGAGACGCCGATGGAGCCTCCCCCTGGCGCAGCAGGTAGGGGCGGCTGCCGCACGCGCTGGCTGGCGGGCGGGCGGCGCGCGGCGGTTCGCACGTGCAGCGAGGGGGAGGAGGGGGGGGGGCGGCGGCGNCTTTTTTCCGCTGCCCCCTTCGCGCACCCCGGCGAGGAGAGCGGGCTGCGCCGCGCCGGGTGCTGGGAAGGGGCGCCCTGAGGGGCTCGGCTCGCTCTCCGTGAGCCTCGGCGGACTGGGGCTGCCGCGCCACCCGCAGCGGCCTCCCGGCGCCCTCTGTGCAGCGCTTTCCTCGCCGCGTCCTCCCGCCGTCCCTCCAGCTGCGGCCGTGACTCCCGGTGGCAAGACGCGGGGCGCGGCCTCACCTCCGCGGCGCGGGCTGCTGCGGGGCGTCCAGATGCCCGGGGGCCTCGCTGCCACCCGCTCTGCTGTGGTTTCCCTGCCCAGGGAACAAGTGTGAAGGGAAAATGCTATGGTTATGTGGCTTTCGGCTTCGTGTTACCCAGCTTGTCGGAGCAGTTACAGCTGGGTGACCCCAGAAGTGAGTTGGGCCTGTGTCCACGCACCCACATCTTTTTCACTCACCCACCCACTTCTCTGAGGCAGGTGCCTTCTGCAGGGCACGCTGGTGTTAGAAGGCTAGCGAACCCAGCAAGGCGTTGGTGTGGTTCAGCTAAGACAAGGTGTTGAGACACCTGTAGCCTGTGGAGAGCTGCAGCAGTTGCGACTGTGCACCTTGGTACGCATGGCTTGTGGCCACCACCTTAAGGAGCTGAAGGATGCCGGCCAAGGCCAAGTTTTCGATTTCTGTTTGAGAAAAGTCCTGTGTCTGGCTCTCCAGGCCTGAAAACAAGGCAGTCATACAGTAATCATGTTCTGGTTTTATTGATCCTATTATCTAAGCATTGACTTGTTATTTAAGAAAATATTATAAAATTTACTGCTGCTTTACAGGTGATGGTTGTTCATCTACAGTGTAATTTTGTTTCCTGGTTGTCCTTTGGAAAAAGTCTAGTTACTACACTAACATAATTCAAGCTTTTCTGCATTTAGGATATAGCAAGAATGATAGCTCCAACTGCAGAGGTTCATCAGGGTTCTGCTTACCAATTTATGTCTAAAATGACATTATATACCCCTCCTAATCCATGTAGCGTTACCTGTGGTAGGGCTACTGAGGGTGTACTTCGGGTGCATGCTATATGATACCTATACTGAGATTCACCTGCTGAGCCGTGGCATTGCTTACAGACACTGCTCTGAATCTGTGACCTCATTATGCAGTATCTTGGCTTACCTCCTCCCCACTACAGTCCCTGACTCTTATGTCTCTGTTGAAAACCTCAGAACGTGAACTAAAAGCAGAGATGTCTATGTGAGGTTGTAGAGAAACTGGAACGATAGCTGCAAGAGGTGTGAGCTGCCGTGTTTGTGTCAGTAAGGTGTTAACTCGGATACCTCAGTGTGGTAGTTTTTAATGTTATCATTGTTAACTGCTTCTTGGCTCACATATGATAAAAAATAGGGAGAATCACAGTTCAGTAAATTAAGTGTGAGTGATGCTTCATTTTAGGTCTGCAAAAGACTAAATATTCTCATGGCTTTGCTAGGTGGTAGGATAAGGAATCCTCTGAAGCTCAGAAAGTAGAACGTGTGAGTTATGTCATGATTTGTATGGGAGTTTTATTGACAGCAACAGTTTGAAAGGGAACTGTGGCAGTGTCATTAGGTGATTGCATCAAGTAAATAAATTGGTAGATAGATCTGTGGACAAAAGTTTGTTGCGCTGTTTTGTTCTGTCCTTCTTCAGGATGAATGTGCTGCAGCCCAGCATCAAAATTGTTCTGTATGCAGCACTTCTAAAACAATAGGGTGTTGTTTTCAGTAGCAGAGGTAATGGACTCTAAGAAAGCTCATTTTATTTTTAATATGCATTTGGTTACATTTGTCATTTTCAGATGATGATGTCTGGATCCTTAGCTGAAGATTCACAAATCTATAAAGGGGATAAAGTGATTGCCAGTAGCTAAGACATGCAATACAGGCTTTGGTACTCAGACATTTTTTGGGGGTTTTGGGTGATTTTTGTAATTTTTCGAAGCTACTGAAAATGTCTGTTTCTTATGATTGTGTGGGAAATCTTGATTGTTAAATACAGCAGCAGTGTACCAGTGGAAGGAGAGAATTGGGCTTGCAGGATGGTTGTGACTTTGTGGCATGGGCAGTTATCACAGAATGTGTTAGGTTGGAAGGGACCTTTAAAGGTCATCTAGTCTAACCCCCTCCGCATTAAGCAGGGACACCTTTAACTAGATCAGGTTGCTCAGAGCTTTGTCAGTCCTGACCTTGAATGTCCAGTGCCCAGGGATGGGGCCTCCACCACATCTCTGGGGAACCTGTGCCATTAGAATTTCTTTCTAATGTCTAATCTAAACTTACCCTGCTCTAGGTTAAAGCCGTTGCCCCTCATCCTATCTCCACATGCCCTTCCAAACAGACCTGCTCTTACAAACAGACAAATAAAACTGAGCTAGAAGAATATACTGAGAAGAATGAAATTGCAGCTTCAAAAGCATGAAAGGAAAAATAATGGGAGATAAAACAATATTGAATTTAAAGTGAAAAATATGTAAGTAAAAGGAAGGACAGCTTCAGCTTTTAATGAAACTTCTTTTAGATAGTATTTGTGATCAAGAACATAAGTTCCCACCATCATCAGGGAGTTGAGGGAGAATGACCATTTTGATACTCCTCGTGCCTTTGACCTATGTTGGGAACATGAAGGGAAAAGATAATTGTGATTTCTGAAGTTGTTTGACATGGCATTTTTAGAGAACTGATCTGGGAAAAGAACGGAAAAATAAAATACGCATTGGGTCACTCCAGTGAGTTTTGTAATGCTGTGGGGTTTGAAAGGATTCGTTAGACTTTAGAATCCAGATTAATATTGGCAATCCTTCTGTTAATGTAACCAAAAGGATTTCAGGCTTCTCTTTCTCAGAGCACCTCATGGTCTGCAACTTCTGAAAACATTGGTCCATTGCGTTAGTTTTTAAGATATTCATTTGTATTATACACACTGATTATTAGACATAGAGGTTCAGAAAACAAAGGTAAGCGTTGGTTTTTCTTGTCTCTGAATCCTTACAGTTAAAATAAAAAGGCAGGAATAATGATATTTGGTCCCATTATTCAAAAGTCTTGCTCTTAATTTGCGTGTGGTGTTTGGTACTTGGAAGGAAAGGTGTAAATTTTATATTGGAAGGAGTGGTTAAACAGCTAAATATTCAAGACTTCAATGAGTTTGGGCGTATTCTTAATAATGCAACTTTTGTTTGTGATTTACATAGTTTTTCTTTATGCTTTATCACACAGTTCTGAAAATTAACTGAGGAGTGTCTAGTGCTGTCATGGTGGGAAATCGTCGGTGGTTAGCATCTCCTCTTGTAGCAACTGGGGGGTTTCATTGGTGGTTAGATTTTCCTGTGTCCCTCCTTCATCCAGATGCTGGGTACTTTGCTCTTTTTATATAGCTTTTTTGTTACTCATCTCTTGTTTCTGATGTAAATTATTGCACAGTTCTTGAGGTCACTGCTTAGCTCTCATTTTCTGTGGTCTGTTTGGTTTATATACTTAAGGTAGTGTGCGTGATTTTTGCAGACCTTTCTCTGTTTCTTGCTCCAGGTGGAAGTAAGCAGTAAATTCTTGGATGACATCCACTGTTAGGTAGAAAGGCCGCAGAAGAAGCAGGGGTTGTGTATTTGGGATCATTTTCAGACAAGGGATGCTCAAAAGTTTGGGCTTTGCTTCAAAAGTGTGAAACCCTCTGTGTAGAAATCTAATTGTATACATGTTCTATTACTGTTATTTTCCCTGTCCCAGGAAAAGCCCCAAATGTGTATTTGGTTGCAGAAACTCATGTTGTCTTTGTTGAAGGGACAAAAAGTTGCGCTGAGGATTTTACATGAGTTACCAAGTGACACATCTAGAAGCTTGACAGTGGGGGAATTAAGGCTGGCTGTGCTATTTTAGGGCTTGGCCAGTCCACGGCTCTACTTGTTACTGACTTTGTGTTCTGTGTGTTTTGCTAGAATCCTCATCCGCTGCTGTCAGAAGGGATTTGAGGTGCGGTGTTCCCCTTCTGAGTAGCTCACACCCTAAGTTTTCCTAACTGGCAGGTCTGTCATACTTGTGCAGTAGTTCAGGATAGGTGTTAATGAACCTGCATTATTTTCAGTGGTAAATATTAAGCCCTGCTCTGTAATTAATTCTTTGGGCCCTGTAACTGACTTAGCTGTGTGATCAAGAGTGTAAAAAAAGTCTCCCTTGTGTCAGAAATCTTCACAGACAACTTCAGGCTTGGCTTTACTTATTACTCACTAGATGTACAAGCATTTGCAGTCTGCATGTAATTAACAAATAGGTGTGCTTTGTCGAGTCTGCTTTCCCTTTTCTTTCTGGATATTACAGATCTGCTGTAATATAGCCATTGTTCATTTTTAGCAAACAGGCTTGTCAATATTCTCATAATCCAGTGCTGCCATATTGCAAGAGTACGAGCCCCAAAGCAAAATGTAAGATAACAAATTCAGCCAGTGAAAAAGGTGAAAATTGACTTTGAGGTGATGATAGAATGGTGAGAAGTTAAAGCTTTGGAAATTTTCCATGGTGTTGTCATCCCTGTGTACTCCATCTTAATTTAAAATGATGTCAGTATTAGATGAAAGATCTCAAAATCTGCAACTTTTAAAATACAAGTAAATATATACATGTACGTTTAAAGAAGAAACAGTTGCTGGGGAGAGAAGCTGCACTGATAAGCTTCTTTTGCTTTTAAGTCAGGGTTTCATGTTATCACACAAGTTCTTTCACTTGGATTGTAACACTTCTGTCACTTTATGTTGCCCTTTTCTACTTTAAAACCTTAGTAGAGCACAAAGTACTCTAGACTAGTTTGCATGCAAACACTTGTGTGCAAATGAAATTATCGAACTCCGTAGTGTTTTCCCTGTGCATGGTGTTTGGTCCTGGTCTATTATTGGTCAGTTCACACTGGATGCTTTTGATTGATACCTTTAACAGGTTCCTGAATGTTTTTTCTGGTCTCAAGGTTACGAAGCAGTATGCTGAAACAATTTGTCAGTTTGGCAGCATGAACCTCATGGCAGTACGGGCACAGGAGCCTCCTCACAGGCTGTAGGATTAGGTACTTAAAGTATTAATTACATCGTATGTAAAATTACAGTTGTAGAAAACCCCCTTGGATTTTGGTAACATATGTTTTTTTTCCTCCCATGACTTTAATGGGTCTGTCTCTAAATTAATTTGTTCTGATGTGTGACTTGGTGTTTTCAAATAGGGGTTTTAAGTAGTTGATAATATATTCAATGATACAGTTTTTTGATAACTGTTTTTATGATGCACATATGTGCAAATGATATTGCACGACTTAGTGTAAGATTGCCAACTTTTATTTAATACAAAGGAGATAAGGTAGGCAGAATGAAGGAGATGAAAATTTTGAGCTGAATGCATTCTTTTCCTGGAGGAGTAGTAAGTTATAATTATCTTTGCTTATTCAAAACACAATGGCAAGTACGCTAAAATAAATCTGAAGCGGTTTTTGAAAAAAAAAAAATTAACCTCTAGAGCCAATAGATAGTTGAAATGAATGTTTGCCAATAAGCATGCAATTAACACTGGGCTGCTACTTCTGTTATTAATAAAAGTGTAATTTTTCAGGGTAGTTTTATAATTAGTTCATAGGCGAGTGCTTAAAAACAAAACTTCGGAATAAGATGGAGTACTTAGAGCTCAGAAACAGGTTTTACCAAGTGATATGAGAAATAACTGAATCCCCCAAATTAATGCATTTGTGTAATTTAGCTGCAAACTTGTTATTAATTCTCCAGCCCATCTGAACTGTATTGTTTATACTATACGTCTGCATATGGAAAAAATGAGAGAATGGCTGGTAAACTCGAGTTTAGTAGGCTCATCACAGATGAAAGTGAGACTGACCCTTCCAGGGAAGAAGCTGTGTTACATTTCTTTAGAGTGGAGATCTTCTTTAAATGTGGTATAAGTTAAAGAATGGGAATTCTGCAGTCTGTTTATTTTTTGTTTTCTTCCCTTTCACTGTAATGACTCTGTTTCCCATACTGAAGTTTTCATTACTACTTTTTAAGTTCTATTTCTTAGCTTCAAAAACTAAAGTATCTTAAAATATGTTCACTTCTAACTGCTTTTCTTTAATGGCAGCTGGTAGGAAAAATAGTGAGGTGTGTATATATATATATGTTTAAGTCTCTTTTATGTCTCACGTTTCTGAACCAAAGCCCCAAAATAATGAAAGTGGTTGTTTTAAAATATTTTGAAGAATGATGTGTTGGGTTTTTTTTACCTTGGATTCTTGAATCTTGACTGAAGGCTCTACAGCATTTTTGCTCGTAAATACCATAACTGATGTGTAAAAGTTGATATAACTTGGACTCGAAGAAAAACATGAGGTATACCAGTTGTTAATGAAAATGTTAAAAACTTACTAAAGCTTTCTCTGTTCTTCATATATACACTCTTACTGAAATAGCTACAATATTAAAAGTACTGCTTTGAGCTGTTGTTAAAAATGTGCATAGATAAGCTGAACGAAGAAAATCCAAACCTGCAGACTATGTAATGAGAAATGCATGTTTCAGAAACTTCAACTGGAATCAATTGACGTTCTTCCTCGTGGATGCAGAAGATACGAGACTTCTGTAAATATCTGGGAAGACCAAGTTTTCAATTTTTCTTAGTAATCTGTGTCCCTGCTACCTGATTTCATGAGAGAGGTGAAAGCAGAGCTGGAAACTACTGGCCAGGCATAGCTGGTAACTTACTCTCTCTTTTGTGCTGTGTTGAATGAAGAGAGAAGATGATACGACTTTGCTCAGGACACCTTTCTAGGAGAGCTTTTTTTCTTGGTGTCCTCTTTTTGTAGTAGTCTTCTAAATTAATATGACAAGCTGCTCCAGACTCTTTTGTTATTAGGACTGTACAGCATCTTTGTATGTCTTTCTTTTCTTGTCTTCTTAACGGTCTGCTGCCTACAGACAGGTCTACACGATGATCCTCTTTCTCAAGGCCTTTCTGGATCCTGTGGGCATAGGCTAGGAAGCCAAGAGAATATTTGTCATTTGTTTTTCCAGGTTTCAGATGCAGTCAACTTAATGTGTGTTCTGTGGTATTGTAATGGTTGTGATGCTTTTGTCCCTATTGATTAATTTCCTGACTTTTCTGGTCATTTTAACAAAAATAATGAAAACTGTTAGACCAAGTGGCTGGACTCCTTGACTTTCCTTGGCAATAAATAGCTGTTGCAGCTGAGGGTTTTGATCGACCACAGAAAACTACTACAATTGTAGTCTTGTGCCCTACATATGATATGCCAGCAAAGAACCGTTTCAAGCATTGAGATTTACCAAAACCCACAGATGTTATTTGTAAAGAAGAAAAAAAAGTTTAAATTTGTTCTTACTGTTGAGTAATTTGTGTCTCATCCCTTTGATTCTTTACGGTGGGCTGAGGTGGTACTGATAACAATTTCTCCTTCCACAGAGGAATTCCCTTCTTCCCCTTTTGTTTTCTCGCCTTTTGTGGTTTTTTTTTCTTGGAACTACAGATTTTTACCATCAGTACTTATTCCTTATCCTTTCTGTTCCCTTTTGCCATAAGAAGTGGCAGCATTCTGGAGTGTGTTGATTGGTCTTTAGAAACTCTCAGTATAGTTTCACCACACAGATTCCTTGGCTGTTTCATTTTTGGGGAGCTGGTGACTTAGGTGCTGTGACACCTGCAAGCCTGCATTTGGTTTTAATTCTGGCTTAACTTCTGTGCACCTTTTTAGAAAATACTGGGTTTTTTACTCTTAGTTGTATTAAGTCTACTTTTAGTAACCTTTACTCAGTTAGCTGGTGTTCCTTCATCTCTCCCTTGTCATGTTTGATGCTACTAGGAAAATTCAACAGTATGTAATGTGAAGGTAGGATCTTAGACTATTAAGTTACTTCAACAAACATGCCTGAGTTTTGACTGGCAGGGTGAAGGAAAAGGTGCTGCTAACATTTGTCTGGCCCTCTGGAACCTGAGGACCAAAGGCCGTAACCATCTCAAACAGCCTACCCAGAAGACCAGGCAAAGTGTGTGAAGGATGAGGGAGGGTATAAAGGTGTCAGCTTTCAAATGCAGAAGACAAACCATAGGAAAACATAATTTCTCACTTGTCTGGGGATAATTTTGTTGATGTTTTGAAGATAAAAGAATAGTAGGTCTGTTTTTAATATGGATTTTTCTGTAGGGACTGGTATGCAGCAAATCCGGTATTAGAATATGAATTATCTTTCTTATTGCAGAATAGTGAACTTTCAAACAAGAAAAAAATATTCTAGAAACTAATAAAGTTGAAAAAAGGCAAAAGGAATTGATGGTTACACATCATGGCTGTCTCATGTTTTTTGATGAAGCCTTGTTTCTGAGGTGTTGTTTCTTTGAAAGTTCTTGCCATATATCTTGCAAGCTGATTAGGTTGGATTGATCTTGATCTTGCAAGTGCTTATGGATTGGTATGAGAAATGCATTTATTCGACAAGAAAACATTTTTTCCTAGCTGGTGTCTGGTATTAATACTTGTGCCTTATTTTTCTTTAATGTTTTGTATAAATGCTAGGAATACCAACTTCAGTATAGTGTTTTAAAATCCTTGAAGGAAAATCATAATTGTAGCACAATGGGTAGCTCAGAATCAAGAGAGAATATTGAAATACTAAAGACATTACAGCTGAAACTTGTGAGGAGATACAGTGCTGCCCAAACTGAACATCTGCGTTGGAGCTATTTGGAGAGATTGTTGCACCCACATGCCTAAACCTAACCTAGACATACGGTGTTTTGAATTGCTTGTGCTGTTCGTGGTTTAAAACCTGATACCTATCAACAAACTTTCTTGTAAAATCTGTAGATGAGATTATAAGTGGTCTTTATTCCTGTTTCCTTTATGCTGTTGAACAATTACCTTTGAGTTACTGTTGTAGCTCTCCTAATGATTTGTACCGGACACTGCCCAGCGTCCTGCTCTCCTTCCTCCACTTTTCGCCTCTGCAGGTTTGGCAACGTGGGACTAAAATGAGGGAGTTTGCCTAGACCACAACTCCCCGTCATGGTTCTGTTTGAGCTGGTGTTAACACCAGTACAGTTACTTCTTGTTACCAGTCTTATATGCCCCCTTTCATGTGAATAATCAAACAGAAAATTGGGTTTTCTAGTAGCTTAAGAACCCTTTTTGACTGTCCTGGGCTGGGAGGTGCATGTTCAGTTGCATTCTAATCCCACTTTGTCAGTGGGTGGCTGATCCTTGGGTTGGAGACCTGGTACTTTGTTGCTGTGAAGACCATGGATGCTTCCAACCACTTCTGCCAGTGGGGGAAAAGCCCAGCTTTCCATCCCAGGCACTAAAAACTGTGCTACCTGCTACATTTCCATGTATGCTGGAGTCTAAAAGTTAAATGAAATAATTAATAGAACTCTGATCCATACATCTAGTTACAAAAAAAGAAGCACTTTTTTTGCATGTATTTAGTTAGTTTTCTGTTTTGAACTGGTCACGCTGTGTGGTGAAGTGTGTAATAGTGCTAATATGGGGTGAATGAGGGCAGTGGGGGACTACTGATACTTCCCTTTTGGTGACAGCTAGCAACCAACTTGCTTATCTGTCCACATGCATAGGTCAGTTTAGTTTCTGCCTGCTCTAAGCAGCAGTGTTTAAATTTAAACAAAAAGGGGGTCAGCTTAAGCTGTAGCTTGTGCCAGTCGTGCCCATGAGATGCCTTCCTTCTTGCCCTAGTCTCATGCAGTACCCTCTCATGGGCCACTTTTTGCAGTTACGTTGTGCACTGGGTTGGAGAATTTATCTAGTTGAAAAATTGCCTGACAAGAAATTAATTTACCTTTAAACCAAATTAACTTCCCCTTTCAGTTCACCGCTGGGCTGCAGAGCGCATCTGTGTGAGCAGAGGGAAACGAGTGTCAGAGGGCAGGACTGCTGTGGGGGCAGCTTGCTTTGACTGAAGCTCGTACATAGAGCCGAGGCACGGAGTGTGGTGGTGATGTTTCCTGCCATGTCATTCAGCTGAACTGATTTGTCCTTTGTTTAAAAAAAAAAAAAAAGTTTAGAAGTTTTATGACAGCTTAGTGATGTCTATAGCAATAAATGCTTGGTGTGGTAATTGCACAGATACTCTGGAGAAAGTTAAAATGAAGAATAGTTAATTGCAGCTGTTTTATCTCAGTCATGAAAAGCACAGAAGCAAATCTTAAGTTGTAAGCTGTCTGTATTTGGTATTTTTGTTGGATTTACAGAAAACACTTTGTTTTCTTTCTTCTGCTGTAGAATTTCCAATAAATTTTTGAGGAGAAATTTAAGTCTTTAGTTCAGATTCTGTATATTGCTCATTGTAATCCTCTGTTTTGTTGTGAGATTCCCCTAGTAATATCACATATTTGATACTGTGTAACCTCATAACACAACCTCATAGCATTAGTAAACTTTGAAGGATGATGACTTAAAAATTACTAGAGAAATGTTTGTTGCCTTTTGGTCTAGAAGTAACTGAAGATGCTCTGAAAAATAGTGTTTGAAAGCAGTAGGTAACCTAAATTCTGCTTCTGTCCTTTATTTTAATACATTGTACTTTTAATTTCTTTCCTCTAGATTTTTTAAATAAGCAATTATAAAATCAAATTGTTTTCACTTATAATATCAGTTTATCTGAGAGAATTTTCATCATGTATCACAGCTGATGCTATTCTGAAGCATACCAACAACATCAAAAGGTGAATAAATAATATATTGGAGGAGGAAGACCAGGTATTTGGTATGACTGGACTACACAATGTTCTGAACAAACATCCCTTAAAGGGTTTTTAGCTCAGAAACTAAGAAGTAAAAAGCTGTGCTTGATGAATTCTCATCCCTTTGTTTTGAAGTGGATTTGGAAATTGAGTAATTTTTTTTCTAAATGGTTTGTGTTTAACTATACAAAGTCTCTAGCTGTACTCCTTTCTGTTTTGAGACAACAGAAAGCAAACTGCAACTGTACTTTTAAGTGCAGAATTCGAGCAGCAGCATTTGTTCATGTTAAGTTGAATTTCTCAATGAAAAAACTCCTTGGTTCTACATTGAAGAGGTTCTTAATGGTGCTCTAATATGTGCTATATTTTTCAGTTTTGTGACCATGAGCAAAAAAAATCCAGCTTGAACAGATAATGTGCCTAGGAAAAAAAAAAAAAGCTACTGTCCTGAAATAAAAGTAATTTTCAAGCTTTGTATAGTCTGTGTGCAGCCCTTTACTTAGCAGGGCAGAAATTACAATGTGCTGCCAGAATTTTCTCCTTTATTTTTGGTTCATTGTGCACATTGGTTGGAACAGAAGTGTTCAGGACCTTACTCACCTTTGTATCTGACCAGGTTTAAATCTTGGACTTTCTTGTCCTTTGATCTGTGTGGTTCTTCCATAGTACTTTATGCTGCTCGCCTGTGATTAGCTTTGCTATACTAGCATATGTTATATAAACCATGCTGTGTTATTTCTGTAGACTGCCTTTCTCTGATCTATAGGTAAGAAATTTTTTTTTTCACTCTTGCAGAAAATTCTAAGCTGAGACATGTAGAAAAAGATGTTTTGATTCCACAAATAATGAGGGATCGAGCCAAGGAGCGGTGTTCAGATGAAGTGCGAGGTAAGAGTCAAATATTCATTGGGAGATCAGATGTATTCACATTTGCTCCCTGAATATAATCCTTGGTTTTGAAGTCAAGTAGTCAGAATTAATATGTATGATCTGCCTCTTATCTGCTCACTGTGAAACCAGTGGTAAAGCATATGAATCTGACGTGTTGCTCTGGCTGCTTGGTGATGTGAACTATTTTCCAAAATGACTTGTTCTTGAGGACTGTGGAATTTAGTATGACAAATGTAAAACTTTCCACATCTCAGTCTAGACTAAGTGATGACAGAGCAACACAAGCATTGCTGTATTTCTGTATGTGATATTTGATACATTAGATAAATGGAATTGCCTCACTGCCTTCAGGTAGGGGCTCCCTCATTACGATAAATTTATTCAGATATTCTCAACTAACTGCATCCTTTCCTGGCCCCAGTGTTTTATCATACACACACATAAACACACATGTTATTAGACAGACGTTGAAATAGGATGATGCAGTGCAATTTGCATATTTTCATTTTCTTTTGGAGTGTACTGGACAAGAACTCTTCAAAGCTGGATATCACCACTTTCTTCTGAAACCCAAATGTTAATACATTCCTGGAAGAAATCTGTAACTTTTTGAAGTACCAGAAAGATGGAGCTGCTTACTCACAGCTGAGAATGTTGCTGTAAGAGGGATGCAGGAAAGGAAAGAGAAAAAAAAAAAGGAGGCTACAAAATTACTCTATACAAGTAGCATGCTTTCAGTAGAGGGCACTTGGCTCTTGTCATCTTGATCTGTGCTCTGTAAACTTTTATGATTGTGCACCCCATCAGTAAACAAGCTCTTAATGTGCAATCCCCGTGTGTGTATATCTACTTACATATGTGTTATCATTATATATGATGTACATTATAAAACACAAAAGCAGAAGCTAAAAAAGATGAGATCAAGATAAAATAAGCAGTACTTTAAAATATTTTTCTGTTCTTATCAATGGTACAACCCCCTTTTTGGTCTAAAAATATTACTATTAATATTTTTGAGAGCTATATGATTACATATTTTAATTAATTTTAAAAAATCTTTGTATAACACTTTCTGATATGGTAGTTCAAAGATCTGGTTCTAAGTGCAGTTTATTCCCATTCTTGGTCTTAACGGGTGTCATAGCCAAAAAGCATACCTCACAAAGATGCACAGATCCCAATAGAAGGAGGGCAGTGTTGCCTGCACTTACTAAATCATGATACTCACTTTTAAATCCCATCCATCTATTATGCAAAGTTTTTTTATTAAATTGGGCTGGTAGATGACCACCCTCCCTGATGTCAATCTGTTGTTCTTCCAAACTAATTATAGGCTTAAAACCCATGGAAACTGATTCAGAAGACTTTTAAATAGATTAGAAAATTCTGTTCCTTTACTCTTAAAGTGTGCAGATATGAGAGGTTTTATAGGTGATGTATTTACAGTGTGTTCAGCAACAAAAGCAAAATGAAACAAAAGTCACATATCGAGGGGAACATATCCAAGCATCAGTTATCAAAATGTTCTCTCCATAGCATGAGTTTCTTTTGAAAACCAGTTACTTTCTCACTTTCTGTCAAATTTCACTTTCACCTTGAGGAGACACATTAACCATGTTTACTTTTTGGGAATATCTGCCAGGCAGCAAACTACTTGCCGCTGCTGCCTGTCACCGCCCGAAAGGTCTGCACAGCTGGAGTGCTTGTCCTTTACAAAAAGAAAAACGCATATATTTGGCAGCTCTTTGAAGCACTTTGCCACAAGGTAACCTGCAAACTTCTGTGTGGTGTAAGAGATTTTCACAGTCATTCCCAAACTCATTACAGACTCTGGTGAAGATTCCACTACTTGAAGGGCTCATTTTTTATAACGTTAACTGCAGCGGTGTGATCCTGTGGCACTTGGTGCACTCCTGGCTCCCGGTTCATTGCTGCAGTAGCTCACCTATGAGTGATGCAGTGAAGGAGTTTTAGATATGGTGCTGTCTTACCTGGGGATTCCTTTTTTATTCCAGTCAAAGCAGCTGCTCTATCAGTGGTTACTTTTGCACAGTTTTCCTACAGAACATTGGTTTTTGTTTAAAGAATCCATTTCCCATGGAGGATATACCTTCTCTGGTACATCTCTCCTTTAATGGCTCACAAAAAAAATTTCCTCTGTCAGCTTTTATTAAATTGTGCAAAAGTTAGAGGTGGACACTGAATATTTCTGATGAAATTTTTCTTATCAAATAGACAAGCTAAACCTACGTTCACATCCCTATTAAAAACAGGTGGTAGCATCAATTCAGCTGTTTTGTTGTATACCTTTTTAACTGGATGGACAGCAGAGACCAAACGATGGGAAATGAAGCTTAGGCTGCTTTGTGAACAGAATTTATCATCTCTTAAATCTATTGTGAAATTATTCCTGGAGTAAATCTGCCCTGTTAGTACACAGGGATATAGGTGTTAATCAGAGTAAATAGGCCAAGGTTTTCATGCTATAAACAATTATAAGCTATGAATCTAATCTTTGTAATTAAGTAATCAAAACTCCAGTGATTTGGTTTGTGTGCCACAGAGTGCACACATGTGGATGAAATTGTGCTTTTGACACTGAGTGGCATAAGCTACTCACTTCACTTGCTCTTAGCATAGGATTTCTCTGCTTTGTGTTAATTTTCTCTGAACAACTATTAATACACCTTTGTTTAATTTTGTCCTTTAGGAAATTGTGGGTAAATGCATTGGTAATACAGGAAACAAAGCCATTCTACAAGTATGGGCCTTTGACAATTTACTTGAGCACGCTAGGTTTGTATCTGTCCCTATGGGGAGCCCCTATACATTCAATAGTGCTCTGCATGAGCACGGGGGTCCATCTGTATACAGTCCGTTACCTTAGCCTGCAGCTATACCACCTAGAGCTGTGTGCTTATCAGAGCTAATAATGCAAGTAGTGACAGCCTGTCCAGCACGTGTTCAAGAGCCATCTAGGGAAAAGAAACCCCAAGGGTTAAAAAATAAATAAAAAAATAAAAGGTTTGTTAACTCAAGAGGTGATCCTGCTACCCTGGCATGGTTAAATCAGTGACCTATTGCTGTGCTTGGGTGTTAGAGTACCAGAGTAGTTTAGGCATCAAACAGCCATGAAAATGTGTCCATCTTACAATTTTTAACTACAGTGAAATACTGGGCCTGGTCATGTTTCATTTTTTCATGATTTAAATTTGCTTTGAATTCTTTTCAGATTGTTCCAGTATAGTTTTTGTGTGTGCTGCATGTTTCTTAAGAATTTAGTACATCTTAGATGCAGAATAATTTCTGTGTGTTTAAGATATTACAGTACTTCTTCAGTGAAAAGGGATATATTTGCAACTTTAGGAGGGTAAAGTACTTTCTGCAAAAGAATAGTCAGTTTTCCATTACTGTTGTGTAAATATGACTTATTGTGTTAATATTCATGCACTGTACGTATGTGAAATTCTGGGCTATTATAAGAGTATCAAAATTGTCACAGAAACCAGGCAACAAAACCCTCCAACATTATCATACAGGAAGCTTTGTTATATTTGAACAAACAGTAGCATGAGTGAGTTTGAAATAATACTGAATCTTTCAAACTGAAGTAGCTGAAGAAGGAATGTTTATTTGCCGTTGACTTAGGAAATAATTTCTGAAATGAGCAGTCTTCCTTTTAAAATCATTGAGTCTTTCTTTCCTCTTTATACTTGATTAAGATTTTAAAAGCAAAATCATAGCAAACTTCAGGAATCTGAAGTTAGCCTTTTTTATCTGAAGGTTTAACTTTGGCTTACCAAAACTTTTGTAGTTTTCATTTGCTGTGCTGTGCTTTCTATGAAACCTCTCTGCTCTTAAACAAGGGACATGTCCTAAAAACCTGCAAGAGGTTTTGTTGATCTTGATGAATCTACAGAGACATTTGTTCCATTCTTTAAGAGCACTTATTCTGTTGTTCAGAGTCACTGATTCTGATGTTTTTACCTTGATTGGTTTAGGTAGAGAAGAACTGTTGGAGACAGGAATACACAAACAGTAGTACTTTTAAGGATTGTCAACTCAGTTCAGTTCGATTTTGGGTAACTTGGCTTGGAAAATAAAACCAGAAGCAGCTGAGTAATTTTGACAGGTTGCAGATTTGGACTCTGAGAAGGATGTCTTAAGTTCAAAAAGAAAGTGCTGGATCATTGAGTCAGTTACGACATACTTGCCTTGTCTGTTTGTTGTACTGTAAAGCAATTCTCCCCACAATATTTTAGTTGCCCAGAGAAAAACAATCTTGCTCTAGAGACAAGAGGGTTTAGTTCTAAACTTCTTTCTTCTAAATTTTGTTGTCTTCTGCTGATACTTGGTCTGGATTTGGGCCTTTAAAGGTCACCAAGAGTGACTTGCAGATGTTTTCTGTAATTACTACTTATTTACAAGGCTCCTTGGGCTCATGTAGGAAACTGAGCTGCGTGCTTTTTGGAGTGGCTGCAGAGATAGATAGTTCAAACCAGCCTGGATCTGCCATTAGGGAGGTGGTGAAGTAGGAAACAATTTGGATGATTGAAGACCAGATCTTGTCTTTGACTCTGCAAATAAGAATGTATCTGTTTCTCATTTGAAGCTTGTGGGAGATACCCATTTGGCCAAGATGGCACGTTGTTCTGTTGCCATTTTCTTTTAATGGAAGGGAAACAAAAGGGGAATGTGTCCAACTCTGGGGCAAACGGTTATGTTCATTCTGTTGGCCACAGGAAGTGGGTAACTAGGGCAACTGTATTTACATTGCTGAAAAACCTTCTTAAGATATTTGGCAAGGCTTTAAAAAATGGTTTGGAAAGTGTGGCTGGAAAAGGACATTTCCAGGCAGCCACCCTCCTCCCATTCTCCAGTTTCCCCATTAGCCCTCTCTTCCTCGGGGCTCATGTTGATACTTAGTGAAGATGATGGGATGCAACACTACTGCAGGCTTCTCTACGGTACAGCATGACCAGTGTCAACCAGAGTTTTGATAATGTGCAGTTACTCAACAGTCCTGTCATGGCCATTACCTCTGTCCCCGTAGGGGCCACCTGCTCTAGACCATGACCCTTACACCTGACACATCAAGGCCCATAAACCCAAAGAGATTTCTGATGGAACTACACGTGATGCCGCACATTTCAATGCCCAAGCACACCGTTAGAGACTCCTTTGGANNNAGGGAAAAGTCTTGTTATTTATACTTTCTTATCAGAAATGCAGATGATGAAATGTGTGAAATACTTAGCAAATTTCAGCTTGATGTTACTCAGTGGTGTTGCTCACTTTCCTTTGTACTGCAGGCCGGGTTCTGTTAATTGATGCAAACCCTTGCTGGATGCTTGTGGGAGGATTAACCTGTTGGCACCTGTAGTCATAGTTCTTGGGTTGATGCTGGCAGATGCTAAGACTGACAGTAGTGGGGAGTTACCTGACAGCTCACATCTAAAAAATTTGCTGAGTCTTATTTTCTTGAAGCAGATTAAAACTAAACCCACCATTTATAACTGAACTTTGACCATCTGCTTTGCCTTGCTGTGAAAATACAGTCCTTAACATTTTTTTTTAAAAGCACCTATTTTATTTTAATAGTATCTGGGAATATAGTGATCTTCTAATTGACCAAGGCAAAAAAAAAATCAAGTAACTGATAAAAATCAAGGAATTAACATGAAAACTCCTAGTAACTTTTTTTAAATTGAGCTGCTGTGACCAGCAATTGTTTAAACACGCTCATGTAGCTGTTGTTCAGAGTTGGATGGAAAGCTTGAGAGGTTACATGGGAGGAATCACAGATTTTGATTGGAATAACCCTCTCTTATGAGAATGAAAAGAAAATGCTGCCTTATGCTTTCAACATAGGCTCAATCCAGTGACAGATCTGCAGGTGGAGAAGGGGAGAAAAATGTTATCATCTGTTGCCATCTTTATTATCTGAATATTGAAGTGCATTATAGTCATATTGTATGTGTGTCCATGACTGTATATGAAGCTGTTTCTTTTGTACATGTTGTGCAGTTGTCAGTTATTTACATTTTTTGAGATGTTTTGATAGTGTACAGCTATATATAGTACTAGTAACAAATTATTAGGTATTTTTCCCTAGTTAGTATTTCTCAAAAGTAAAATGCTATTTTTTACATGATGTTCTTGTTTGTGCACAGCAGCTTTTATTTCAGAAAAATGATTCAGCTCCATATATTTGCAATGAACACTTACTCTCATCACATTTAACTATGTGAATTAATACAGTCTCTAGAGGGATTATGGTATATTGAGCTTTGCTCCAAGAAACTGAGCAGAGAGAACAGCTATATGTAAATTACAATTTGAAGAAATGAGATCCTAGATCTCATGGTCTCTTTTTTTTAATGATACTTAGAGCATTAACTACCCTAAGCTAATTTAGGGGATTTTATAGAGAAGAAATATGAGACCATGTTGTCTTGCTTGGTGGTGGAAATTTAAGTATCCTAACTAGTGTTAGGACTTGGGAGAATATGTTTGGGGAGGGAACTTACCCTATTAGATTATTATGTTTTTTTCTTCTCTCCGCCCTTCCATGTCATTTCAACCCAGCTGATGACAAGAAATGGGTCAGACTGCTAGCTTTACCACTGCAACTTAGTTGTGTGGGGGTTTTTATTTTTTTTATTAGGGAATGGAACAGCTTTTACAGGGACAAAGAGAAATGAAATCACTTTCAATGAAAGAAAGAGGCCTCATTATAGCCACCAACAGCAGTTATTGACAGCTACACTTCCTATTAACAAGGAGCATTTAAGAGTTTGGCTGTTGGATCTTTGGACTTGATCTAATTTGCTAGCATTAATTAGTTTCTTTTGAGCACAGACACTTGGTGCTCACAGCTATAGATTTGGAGGACTAATTAGGACAGAAAATTGAACAGAATGGGGTAAGGCATTAACCTTCAACCATTACCAGCTGGGGCTCTGATAAAGACCACAGAGTCCAAATGCTCCTATTCATGCAAAGAGTACTCTAATGAATATCAATTTCAGCCAGGTTGCCATATCCTACAAGCACTGTCTTAGTTTTGATTCTCTTACCTGGTAGAAACGTTTAAGTATAGATATTAAAGTGTTACTGGTAGTTCAGAGCTCATAGACGACACCCTGGATAGGACACCTCTCCAGTCTCTCAATTTGGTTTTCTCAAGTTAGAGGTTTTACTAGTTTCCAGTTAAGATCCTGAATATCAAATGGTCTTCCCTCTCTAGCATAAATACATTAGCATAGCATAGATTAATTACATGATTTAACAAATGCTGGTTTAAGCACAGGATGCCTGCATGGTTTTGGATTATTGTAGTACATAGTAGTAACATCCATGACAAGATCACTGACCAAACTCTCAACTGAGGGTTAAACAACAGGATAGCTGCTTTTGCAGCTTTTATGGTGAGATACAGTCATTGTAGGGTTAAGTCAGTGGTCCAGTTTTAGAAGGAAGACTGTTCTTACAGACTAGATTGAGAGTGCTTTAACATCTGCAGTATTAAAGTACTGTAACTGTATATAAAGGAGAAAAACAGTTGCCTTTGTCCTTTCATACCTTTTTTTGGACACTTGGAAGTGTTGAACTTGACATGAAGATCCAAGATCATCAGTTGTTCCCACCCTTCAGTCATATCACTACTTCCTGATGAACTTCTCATCAAAACTGGATCATTGCTTCTCTCCATGTGACTTCTGTACCTGGAATTTCTTTTGCCCAGTGAAGACTTTCCTTTGACATCCTTTCTTCAGACTTATTTCTTTCAGGAAGGACGCATTAAAAGTATATCCTGTGACTTTTGAAGAACTGAAACTATTTGGGTCATGTCTAGTGTTTAGTGCTTTGAGGATGAGATTGCTTTCCATGCTCCAGATGTTTTCAGTTCTCCACTGGTAAACTCTATACTGCTAGTCTGAATATCTGGTTCCATCTCTCAGTGTCCTGGTGAGGTTGATTTGGTGTGAGCTGTGAAAATAGAGAAATACAAACTTGCCCATAGCTGCTTTTCCTGGGATATTTCATGGTATTTTGATCAGTCTTTGTAGAAACCACTTTGTGAGTGTACATAGAGCAGCAGCTGGTGGATAGAGGAGACCTATTCAAGTTCTCCTCCCAACAAAAGTGGGGAGCCTAGGATGCTTATTATTGCAGCTTCTTACTGATATTGAGGTTTATATCTTTTCCTAAGTGTTACCTACAGTATTTGCTGATTCTCCTAGTTTTCTTTGCCAGGTGACATTTTGATTCTTCTATGTGAAGTCATTCTTACTGCCATACTTGGGATTGTTGGGTGATTTTGCATCCATTCATTGATGGGGGTGATAATCTACAGATACCATAGCTTATATATTGGGAGTATTACAGGATGGTGTTACTGCAGCATAGTTGCACATAGCAATGTGTTGTTTGTGGCAGTACATGCATCTTACAGTAACTGTTACTTTAACTGCATGGTCTTAATGATGTGTTAAGGAGTTGCTTTGCAGTTTTGGATTATAACCCCCCTTTAGATACTACATGCAGTAATAACATGGTTAGTGCTTTGTATAAATACACCTAATACTTCTAAGAGGTCATGCTATATTCTTTTTGCATGTGTATAAATATTTATATTGTATATGAATTATGAATATTACCCTGGGGTTACTTTCACACAGAAAATAGGTTATTTTTCAACTGCTGAACTCAGAATGTGTTGTGTAGATACCAGAAAATAGATCTTAGTATGGTCAAAAAGTTGCTACTGTGTATTCAGAAGTGCAATAAATAGTGAGCCTTTCAGATAGCCTACAAACAGTGTATTGACCTTGTAAAGAATGTGTGATATTCAGAGTAAGGTAATAGGGGAAGACTTCTGTCCACTGTTTTTTAGAAAACACATAAAGTTGGAAAGTCTGTTTGCCAAAGAAAATTGCTTTTTGCTCATCCAAATCCCAAAAACTGAAATGAAGTATTAATTCCAGTTGAACTAAATGGGAATCAGAACACCAGTTGCAGGTTCCTGTAATCCTGGGGACTGGAGAGCTACACCTGTTGTACGTGTCTGTGTGGGGAATAGTCTAAGTCAGCAGCGCCGGTCAGAAGAAAGGGCAGGAATCACAGGCCTTGTCAGGCTGCTGGGAATGCAAGTTGAAATAGTTTGGCAAACAAACATATGGTGGCATAACTGTTCCTCATGCTTTTGGGTGTCTGGAAGCATCGGCGTGTGTTTAATGAAATCCTAAGTTTCATGTCCTGTTTTGAGATGAAAACCTTTTAAATGTCTCTCTGTACAGAACTGTAGTTCTGAAGATCACTTAGCTTAAATTGAGTGAGTTGTCCCTCCTGCACTTACTCTTTCAGACAGAAGTTAATGGATCCTGTGGTAACAACACTGACAACAAACAACTTTTTTTTTTTTAAGAATGAACAACATTGGTGCTGAATAAAAGCACGTTCTTAGATGTTATTGTTCAGGCTCTCTTAGTACCAGCAGCAAAAAATAATCTCCCCGACCACAAATTTAGTTTTGTTGCTGTTACAGTTGTTTCCCAGTAGTTGTCTCCATGGTCCTGTGTGGAAAAAGAGTAGGGAGATCTGTGCTCTGAAGAGTGTTGTACTTACAGGTCTGATGCTTGAGAAGGGAGTAAAGGCCACACTAATAAAAGGTCATAAAACACTTGTGCTCTATTGTCATCCCTCGAATTTTGTTTTTAACAGTTTATCACCCACAAAAATAAGGGGAAAGGAACCTTGCAGAAAAGAGTGCCTGAAGCATGTGCTGCCTAAGATCAGGACAGATACCTTCAAATGAAGTGTAAGCATATGACAGAAGGTGAGAAGTATTTTGCATGAGGAATCAAGAGCTGCAGTGCAGATGAGAGGATGTAAAAGGGGTTGGTCAAGGAATACTGAGCTGTACAGAGCTTTGGAGGTGTGGATGAGGCTGTAAATTTATGATCAGGGAGTAAGAAAAACAATTTAGCTGCTGTATTCTAGGTACAAGAGTGATGATTACAAAGATTTAAAGGAATCACATAATGGATAGAAGGTAATCATGTTGGGATAACAAGTAGGAAAGTAACTTAGGAGTTTTGAAGAAGGTAGTGTGGCACAGGAGCACGTGAAAACCTCCCTTGAATGGAGTGAACAGATTCTTCTCTTGATATCTTGCATTGGGAAGGAATTGAAGTAGCTGTAAGGATTTTTTTACTTTAATTATGGTATTAAGGGGTGTGCCTTCTTACCTTTTCTGCTAAGATGAATTTAAAGAAAGGTTTCTTTAAGTCTGAAATGCCTTTTTTGTTTCTAATAGTGCAGTTCAGGATTTCCTTATATGCATTTTATCCAATGGAATGTGTTGCACTTTATAGCCTTCTATCTTCCTGTCTGTGATCCAGAATCTCTCAAGGGGAGATTCCCCTGGTCATTCCTCTTTCTCCTCTGCCCTTTCAGTGTAACCTAGATAGAAAGTGATGCAACCTAACGATAAAGAAGTATAAATTCATTGTTGAGCTTGCACATAGGATTGATACAGATCTTGCTTTGGTTCTTGGTGACAGAAAGATCTGGTATGCTTTGCTGTAATGGAACACTCAGGAAGTTGGTGAAAAAGCACAGTGTGTGTGAGATGTCATCTCATGTGGTGGCTGGAAGACTTAATCTAAACTTTAAAAAGTCATTTTATGGAGACAGTTTGTGTTGGCAAAAAGGCTTTCTGAATGCTATCACTGAATATGTGGGAAATGTATGAAGTGTATCATGTGGAAGCACGTAGGAGAAAGCTGAAAGCAGGACTTCATGTAAGCTAGACTGGTCTAACTATGCTTGCATAGCATTAGCTTTGGTTTTATAAAGAGATTGTCAAGCCTGAGTGGTCTAGAAAATCAGCTCTGCATTGGAGATAACGTTTATCAAGCATACGAAGAATGCAGGGCTGGAAAGGACTTCTAGAAGACACTTTTGGCCATCTTCTTGTGGCCATATCTGGTGTGCTTGTGCTTGTCCTGTAATCTGATTAATGTTACAGTTCCTATAGACAGGCTGTTGCAATGCTTAGTTATTTGTTACTGTTGAAAGAATGTTTTGTTTTCAAAGTTTGGGGTTTGTTTTTTTAATGTCTAAGCTAACTTTTCTTTGTATATCAAGCCATTTATGTTCTCAGACATTGGGCAGATTCCTGGTAGCAGTCTGAATAAAAGCAGAACTTTGAATGGAAGAAATAAGGCAACATTTTATGTAAAAGAGGCAAAAAGTGGGGAAAAGAAAAGAAGGGGGGGAAAAAAACCCCAAACCAAACATGTTCAGTAACCATCCTAGGAGAGCTTTTCTACCAGTGGGTACTTGAGAATGTGTTGGACCCTGAGATTCCAGAGGTGTTTTGAGGAGCATGGCACATAAAACCCCCAGTAAACCTTAAAATCACAACATAAAAGATTATGTCTAAATTTACAGGGAGAAATAGTGCTTTCAGGTTGAACAAAATTATATCTAGTAAACAAGAGTGACCACAGTCTGCAACTTCAAATATTATACTTTGTTGCCCATTACATATTTTCTGCCTTTGGGGTGGTAATTTTCTACAGTGAATCTGACAGCCCAGTCAAAATAATTCATAAGGCAAATGATGAAAAGTACTCTTTATTTTTTCTGGTGTAAATAATCTTTGTCATTCCTCATCTGCCCTGTTTTTCTCTTGTTTCTTTGCTTTCTGTTTCCAGAGTGGGGTTTTTTAATGTTTCTTCTTCATCCATGAGCTCTCCAATATTCAGTGTGCTTTCTGTTCGTTGTTTGAAAAGCACAACAAAAGTATAGCCTAAACCCTGTGGAAGAAATTGAACTCCTAAATAGGGAAAAACCCTGTGTTACAGGTTTTTGCACAAGCATTGATTTGTCAGTGATACCCATACTAGGTATGGCTACAGAATAGTAATTTAGAGAAGATGCTGCCTGGCTTCTGAGTCATCCTGTTTCCCATCTCAGCAACAGAGCTTGCACAGAGTTTGGGTGTGCAGGAAACAGCCCTTCTTTTCCTTCTCAGATTGCAGAGCACTTTATTGAGAGAGACCTCTGAAAGCAAAAATCCACATGGTTGGAGAAACGTGGCATATTCACAGTGACCCAGTACAGCAGGGCAAGGACATAGGCTGCAGGGGTTCAACGGGGTGCGTTCCTTCTGCCTCCTGGGAAGTTCAGGATAAAATTCTGCCAGGCCACAGTGTTTACGTTCTTAGATTACTTTAAGGCACTGCTCTGCATTATTGCCTTAACATGGGCTTTAGTATGTGTCTAGGTAGTGCGCAGATACTTACCATTGCTTTCCAAGGGAAAAGAGGAATTTAAGAATGAATACTGATTCGGGTTGTATAACCAAAGATTTAATTCCTAATTAATTGGTAATTAACTAACAAATTAGTATACTAACATCGGGAGCTCAGAGCATCTGTGGTGTCTTCAATGACTTCTATCCAATCTCCTGTATTTAAAGTATTTTATATTAGCTACATGCTACATCTAATAGTGCTTCATTACTGTAGCGTAATAGTAATAACGTCTGTTTGGCTTTCTTATTGGAATAGAGGTGTCTTTATCTTATGGTTTTGAAAAACAAAAAGCATATACGTGTATATGTGATAATTATTTTTATTTATACATTTAAAGCAGCTTGAGAAAGTTTTAAGTCCTTTGTGAGGTGTAAGAATGGTGTGGAAAAGAATCCTCTTGCTTCAGCAAGGGTATTCTTTAAATTCCTTTTTGTATGCTTTGTCTGTTGAGTAACTATGAAACTTCAGCTGTTTTAAAACAGAGTGCTGTTTGGGGAATTCATCCTCTTCACTCTTCCATCAAATTAATGTAAGTACTAGTTACTCAGTGTGCTTAAACTTTTGAGAACCATTCATTGTTGGGCAGAGAATACTTATGCAAAGTACAACCCCCAAAAATAGATTTTCTTCTGTAGGGAAAGATATTTAACTGAGCTGTCAACTTTTTGTTTTAGCTGCATTGTCCCAACAGACAAGGAATTCAGAGCACTAGTTCTGGCCTAATCTTTCTCTCTTCTGCTCTTGCCATTTAAATATCTATTCAGGAAAATAGAGCATGTGAGTATTTTATTTTCCCTAAGTTAAAAATGCTAGTTACTCTTCTAGGTAACTACTTACCTATTCAAATATAAATTTACTTGAATTTAATTAATGTCTTATTACTGCTGCTATTAATGAAAGGTAGGATTACAGGTTGGATTTTTAAATGCAAAAATAAAATACTGCCTCTGTGAAAAACTGCTGGATTGTCATGACTAGGGAATGAAGTTATCTTCTGACTGATAACTAGTTGAGCTTATGAAATGGATGCAGCATTTCACGGGCAGTTCTGTTGGCAAAACCTAATTCTGATCTCCTGGTTTTACCCACGGCTTGTAGTTCCCAAAAATATTTTAATTCTGAGGCATAAGCAGGGGTCTTAGTGCAGTGCTGCTGTTTCAGATACGGTGTTATTACCTCCAAGGCCCTAGTGTTTGAGTTGCAGTGGCCTGACTTGCCTGAAGGCTAATGTAGTCACTCTAAGGGAGTAGATTTTTTTCTCCTCCTTAGTGTGCTAAAAGTACTTAAAGGTACCTTTCTGTTTGCATTACTGTATTTCAGGTCCACCTAGATGCATTTCACATAAAGGGTAAATTCTAACAGTGACTGTAATTGCTTTATGTGAAGCAAGTGAATTCCCCAGTTTCTGATTTAATGCAGTCAATGTATTAAGTTTGATTACAAGATTGGCATTCTGAAATACAGGTTCTCCTGGGTGCTGGGGGTGTCAGTATAAGGAGATACAGTGGTCACCCCTGTTCTGTGTGTCCAAGCCCCAGCTGATCGCACGGTAGCTTATTGCTTGGCAGGGTTTGTACTAACGGTGCTCAAGTCTCTTAAATCTTGGCTGAACTTTGCAGCAAAAAGTCAGAATGACAACTTAAAGCTTGTTATAATTCAAGTAATTAGATGGGATAAATCTGAATAAGAAACAGCATCCAGCCCTTCCCCCTTCTTCAGTCTTTCGTAACTCCAGGGGTGCAGCAGTTACCTCACACTGTTCTGTGCTGCTCAGGGAGTAGAGATCCTTGTGAGTGGAGCATTAGCCTTGGATACTTGTGTTTGCTCCCTGAACTCCTCCTTAACGAAGAATTATTGAGTCACAGGGTGGGAGACTTTTCATCCCAGCTCTAGTCATTGTGAAATTACGTCTAGTCTAAACCAGTCACCCTGTTTAAATCTCTTAGGTGGGACTTAACTGTATTCTGCAAGTATCTTGCCCTCATTCTCTCTCTGTATCTCTGTTTTGTGCCAAGGGAACAAGAAGGACAGCAAAGTGCTGCCAGAATCAACTTTTATGTGGCTAAAATTAGGTAAAATTAATTCTGCTGGTAGTCATCTTTGGTCTCTGTTCGCACATCAACGAGGATAATACCATGTATGGAAGAGAACCATCATGGTCAATGCATATGGCATTGTGTTGGTGTGCATAAAGCAAGGATGGCTAAGCTGTGATTTTTGGTAAGGGTATTGGATCTCCTGCAGAAGCCATGTAGAAACTCTTGGGTGTTGTGAGCATTTGCTGAGGGTTCCTTTGAGGCTGGTTTTTTTTTTTTCTATCTCAGGTTGCTTCCACATTAATTTGTTAGTGCCTACTCTAATGACATGAATATGTCTGCAGATTCTGTGCAGATGGGGACTGGCAGGGTAAAAAGTGCCTTTCGGATCCCACCAATGTTTGGAGGAAACTAGTGGAAGATCAGTTGATGGCTGCTACTTCAATACAAAGAAGACTCAGCTGGACATAGTAGTTACCAATTTAAAAAAATGGGCAGAACACCTGGAATCAAATGAAGGGCTTTGGCCTTTATGGCCCAAATTTCCCCCATCCTTTTTTTTTTTTCTCTCCTTCTTTCACCAGTAGCAGCAGTTCCAGACTCTAGTTGAAGATGAAGAATAAATGAAGTTATTTTCCAAAATTGGAGTAGTTTGACATTATTTCTTGTTCCACTGCTTTTTTCTTTCTGTTCCTGAATATACTTATGATATATATAAGGCTGAAATTATAGCATGTAGGGGAAAACAGGTGAACAGTCCCAACAGTATAAACTTAAATTCATAAATCTGAGACTTGCAACCAGCCTGCTGTACAAGAGAACAGATGCCATGCAATAAATTAATACTAAGCTGAATAATAAACAAGATGTATTGTTAATGGTCTTCAATGCAAAGAAAGTGATTTCAGACTTTCATATGCTTGTTTTCTGTCTTTGTTTAAGTGAGGCCCTTGCATGTGTTTTCTTTATTGTTCTCTTTTGCACACGTTTGAGCTTTGTTGGGTTGAGAACTCAGTCTCTGGTTGGGCAGTGGTGATTAACTTACACTAAATAGGCAGCAGTAATGTGATTTGAGAATGAAAAGGATTCATTTCTTTTAAATGAGGGGAAAAAACCCAAGGTTGAAGGAAATAGTTTACATAATCTGTAAACTAGTTAAGGAGCTGAATATTTATGCAGGTTGAAATTGAAGCTTAGTTGCCCTCTAGGGGTTTTACATTAATACAGCATATGCTAGCTTTTGGGTGGTGTGGTTTTGTTTTTTGGGTTGGTTTTTTTTTTCTTTCAGAATAAAGGTGAGAGAAGTCTTTGGAAAAACTTACATACTGACAAATCTGTGGTGGTGGAGGCATGTGTACATCTGCATTCAGTGGGTGAAGCTTGTTTACTTCAGAACCCCGAAAGCAGAGGAACAATTATTAGCCTGATTATGTTCCTGTGATTTCAGTGTACCAGTGGAGAAGGTGCTCACAGTCATCTGGTCATAGCACTGAGAGGTCCCAACCAGGAAAGAGCCTCACATGGGAGCTGGGATACACCCCAAAGAGCTTCTGGTTCTGAGTAGACGTGGAACGCCAAAGGTTACGTGGTGATGCAGTGGTGCTGCTGAGGCAGCCATGGTAATGGCAGCTTTAAGAGCCTCAGTCAGTTTCTGCTTGTGTCCTAGCCACTGAATGCTACTTTGGGTTCTTAGTGTCCTCTGCTGCCCCTGGCTAATGTGCAGGGGGCTTCTGTCATGTCTTGCCCTACAGCAGCCTCATTTGTGGATCCTGTGACTGAACTTCATAGAATCATAGAATCATAGAATGGTCTGGGTGGGAAGGGACCCCATGGATCATAGAGCTCCAACCCCCCTGCCACAGGCAGGGCCACCATCCTCCAGGTCTGGATCTACACAAGGTTGCCCAGGGCCCCATCCAACCTGGCCTTGAACACTTCCAGGGACGGGGCATCCACTACTTCTCTGGGCAGCCTGTTCCAGCACCTCACCACTCTTTCTGTAAAAAACTTCCCCCTAATATCTAATCTAAACCTTCCCTCCTTTAGCTTTAGTAACAAACTTTCTCTCCTCCTTTAGACAGCAGTTGACAAAAAATTAGTAGTTGTGTTCTTTGGGTAGCTTATGATATCTCATAGGACATCTCCTCATGCAGTAGGAAGATGTGACTAAAATGACTTCTAAACTAAAGCCACATAAATATCTCTCCTCTAAACTTGTGATGTCTCCTTTGCCAATGGTTTTGTAGTAGTGGCATCGCTAGTGTCTGAAGAATTGCTAAACACATTCTCTAAAGTGCAGTTGTCTTTCTAAATATGGAAACCAGATTTATGCAATTCTTTTTGCTGTTTCTTTCATAACAGTGCTGAGACTCTATTACTCCAGAATCTTACTGCATCAGAAGTGAATGCTTGGGGCAGGTGGAACAGATGCAGTTAAACAAGAACCTCTTGCCGAACTTCAGTGTGTATGTGCCTGCAGCTTGAGGAGCACAGTCAACTGCTAGAGCACTGTGCCTGAGGCTTCATTATACCAAGCTAAGTCTGGATTTGTGCCAGTGAAGTCTATGGAGTTACACAGATTTTTATGCCATTTGCCCATTAAGCTTTACAATGAAGAATAGTTGTTTTGGGTTGGGTTTTTTTTGAGGGACTTTCATAGCTGATGGAGTTCCTGGTGCATATTGTTTTTGCTTTGGGGATTTGTCAAAGGCATGTTTGTGAATCCTCTGCCTACAAGTATTTTGTATTACTGTCTTCAAAATTATAACCCTTGCTGTGGAGAAATAGCCTCATCTTGTAATTTCTCTATAGAATCAGGTCTATTATTACGGCCACTTCTACGTGTATAGTGCTTTGGCCTGGTACTGTTTGGTTCTGACAGCCAGTAGCATCACAGAAGCATCTGTTTGGTTGTTACCTGCTGCTTGCTTGGGCGTGACATCATAGCTTCAGCCTGGTGCTTCCTTGTCAAAACCTGTGGCTTGATCGGCAGAGCTCTGTCACCAGTTCTGCCTCCTGCTCTCTGGTGCTCGGTGTCCATGCCCCGGCTGCCTGGGCAGCAGACGGTTCCTGGAAGCTGTGCGTCAGACCAAAGACATGGTAGGTTAGTGGAGAGGGGAGGGAGGGTGGGTGGGTTGGTTGTTTTTAGGATATTTTTTTTTTTCCCCTCCCTCCCTTCCATGACCAGTTTCCCTCTTGGGTGAGTAGAAGCACCTGAGCCAATTGCAATCTTTATGCAGGCTTTTGGTCCAGAACAGAACTGCTTCGCAAGTAAAGTTGTAATAAGCAGCTGCTCTTGCATTGTTCTGAATAGCCTCGGCCTCGTCTGCTCTGTTTAATGTCTCTTGAAAAGTTTCAGGCAGATGTCTCTACTAGCTTGGGGAGGGTGTGTGGCACGGGGAGAGTTCCTGATCAAGGGGGGTATCATAATCGATTGCCCTGGTTCTGCAGGGCAGCATGTGGAGCTCGTAGCTCACGGAGAGTTTTCCAGGACCTGAGCAAAATACCAAGTTTCAGTGCTCTGTCATTGGAAGGAGCTTTTGCGTAACAGTTTCAGGGTTACAGGAAGAGTGTGGTGGCTGGGTTACTTGCTCGGCTGGTGCTTAGTCCCTTTTTCAGTACATGGTTATCACAGTCATTTATTTAAAACGACTTACACAAGATGGAAGATAAATGCTACACAGCTACTACCAAATTTCCAAGCTTTGGTGGGGTGTGTGTTCTTGTCACGTAGCTAAAACTCATCTCTTCAGAGTCACAAAATGAATAGGGAGGTCTGAAATTCTGACTGTCTGTATCACACTGTGGCCAGCCACCGTTGCAGAGGGTCAAGTTACTCTTCAGTACAGAATATAGACATAGCACAATGTGGTTTGTTGGTTTGTTTTTTCCCCTCTCTGAAAAATTGCACTTCTGGTTCTGTTGTCCTTACAAATGCTGCATAGTACCTCATTCAGCAGATGCTGTTCCCACAACTCCCAACCAGCATATGCTGAAGACTAGTAATTTTTTTTTAAAAAAGAGAGACACTAAACATATACCACAAACTAAGGTAAGCACATGGTAACTTGTTGTGGAGATGTTGGAACGATGGTGGGAAGGAATATGGGATGACCTGTAAGGGAAAGCCACTTCTTTACTTAAAGGATCATAAGTATATTAATGTTTAATATTGTACCCTTGTTGGAGTGTTAGTAAAGCCTGAAATATTGCCCCATCCTACCCCCACCAACCAGCTGGAACCTTGAAATCTGTTTCACTTGTGCTTAGAGGGTATTTTCTCTCATTCAAAGGAGGGACTAGTACTAAGCTGAAAAAGAAAAAATCGAAATTTTGAGTTATAACCATACTTTTGGAAAGTGAACTGAGGGGGAAAACGTACCCCTGAAGCAGCATGCTGTAAATTCGAGCTGGTGGCATAGTGGAATAGCTGTGTAGTTGCCTCTTCAGGAGTACGTAAATGACCTGCTCTATCTCCACCCTGTGGTAGAAGGGCATTACTGCTGCTTCTGCCACTCGGTGAATCGCTGTCTTTTTATAGAAAGATTTATTTCTTGATACTTTGGAGTTCAGCTGAGGAGTCGGTCACTGTGGGACAGAGGGAGGGGGATGTTGTTTCTTTTAATCATCTGTTATGCTAACTTCTCGGCTGTCCCTGAGTGGCTCAGCAGCTCCTGACGGAGGAGGGAGGATAAGCAACAGCAAGGCTACTCTGCGCAGCTCAAGTTGGATGCACTTGTTTATGCAGAACCAGGCAGTGACAGACAGTAGCCATGGGGGAACTTGCATTTGTTCCAGTTCTGCCTCTTGCAGCGCCTGGTGCGGTAACGCTGGATGTCAGGGATGCTTACTGCAGGGTGGGAAGAGAATTAGATCAAGTCAGTCTTCAAGGAAGGAGCTGTTTAGAAGCGGTGCGGTCTAACGAGGTGGCTGTGCTCACTAGCTGTGCTTTACCTGGCACCTTACCTAGAAGGCAGTGCTTGTACTTGACAAGGACATTCCTAAAGCAAGTATCTTTAGACAAATCATGATTTACCCAAGTAAATTGAGGGAGCTGGGGATGTTTATCCTGGAGAAGAGGAGGCTGAGGGGAGACCTTATCACCACCTACAACTACCTGAAAGGAGGTTGTGGAGATGTGGGTGATGTTCTCTTCAGCCAGGTGACAGGAGATAGGACAAGGGGAAATGGCACAAAGCTGCACCAGGGCAGGTTCAGATTAGATGTTAGGAAAAAAATTTTCCCTGAAAGAGTTGTCAGGGCCTGGAATGGGCTGCCCAGGTTGGGGCTTGAGTCACCATCCCTGGATGTGTTTAGAAAAAGGGTAGATCAGGTACTTAGGGATATGGTTTAGCTTAGGACAGGAACTGTTGGACTTATCTTAAAAGTCTTTTCCAACCTTGTGGTTCTGTGTGAAAGCAGTGTGCTTACTTCGCTTAAAAGGATTTTTTTTCCCTGTAAGTTCAATAGGAAGAAAAGGAGATCTGCTCTTCTCTGCCTGAATAGCCCAGCAGCTTCTCATCTTTAAGCACTTAAATCTGCCTTGCCTGGCAAAGTACAGTCACTGTAAAGTCTTATATATGTTAGTTAGGCCCTTGCTGTTTCTGTCTTCTGAGGACATAACCCTCTTCTTTGTACTGCTGTGTCTTAGAGTCAAATGGACTTGTCTCTTAGCTCTTAAAGAGCTGGGTTGCTGGAGTGTACTTCACAGATGTGAGAGTGGACTATGTTTCTGTGTGTTTGGGGCAAATGACAGACACACACACACACATATGTGTGTATACACTTGCATCCAAAAAATGTTGACAAAGATGGAGGTCCAAGTTGGGAGGTCGGATCAGGTCAAACTTGTACCCACTACACTAAAGCTAATAAGTAGATACTTCTCTGCATCATCTGTGACAAAGCTCCACTTACTGTTGAAGTCCAAGTGCTGTTGAAATTCCATTGAGTAAAGGCATTTCACTGATATATTGTGTATACCACAGCATTTTGTCAGCATTAACTGGGAAAGTACTACCTGACGCTTTAAGGTGTGTGTTTTTTTAAAAAAGAAACTTTTCTGGTTCTGTGGTTACTGAGGAAAACATTTTCCCTAATCAGGTTTCATGTGTGCTTTCAGAATTCATATTGAACTGAAAGCTAACTTTAATCTTTCCACTACTCATCCCCCAAAAGTAATTTCTGTCACTTCTTGTGTGCAGACTGATACAGAAAGGGAGAATGAAGAGAGCTGATCTGTCTTTGCTGCTGAAAACCCTGTGAGGTTACGTGTGTATATTATTTTCAGAGCTCTGGGGTTTTTTAACCACTGATACTTTAATTTGGCATGTTTTTATCAACAGTTTAAAGTATTTGTCTGGTTTTTTTAGTTGTATTGATTGGGTTGACTTGAATTACTGTGTTTGGCTGTGTTCCTCAGTGGTGGTGGTTTTTTTGGGGAGAGGGGTTGTGTTCTGTTATTTAAAAGACTAATATTTCTCTTTCTTAAACTTGCTGCTTTTGTGTTTCATTCACTGTCTCTTAGTGCTCATTGTGGAATTAGGAAGAAACGGTCCAGCAATCTACTGTGGGCAAGTGTGGGTTAATTGGGACAAACAGAGATAGACTTCCCTGCTGTGTTCCTTGGAGTTCCTGGATATACTCCTGACAAACATCCATAATTCTCAATCTGAGTGGGAGCAGAGTTTAGCCTGCAAAGCATGTGGAGTGGGTCCAGTGAGAGGGGTTCACCCAGTGCAAGCCTCTGCTTCGTATGGGAATGGGATTGCACCTTCATCATTCATGGCTTTCTTGGATTTATTTCTCATTCTTTGATGCTAGCTTCTTAAAATCCCAGAAATTTGGGTTCTAATGAGTGTTGGGTTTGAAAATAACAGAAACCCCATCAAGGTTTCTGTAACAAAAAGTGGATCAACACTGAGTAACGACTTCTGTTTTAAGTGATGTTGGAGAATCCCTACATCCCTTACACGTGTACCTGGTGTGGTATTGGGGCTTCTAAAAATAACTAAACAAACACCAACGGAAAAAACAAATTTTTTTCTTCATAACTTTTGAAACAGGAAGTTTAAATAGCCACTGATTTCCTTATCTTCATTTGAAAAGCCCCTTCCAAGCCTTAATTTCAGAAAAGAAATGCTCTCACCAAGTGTGAGCAGCTGACCAAAAGCAGAAACTTGTCACGTTTATACACTGAAGAGATGAAAACCTTTGGAGACTGTTGCTTCTAAGTGAAGGTGCATGGCATTTGCAGAGAAAGCAACTGGGTTGTTCTGAACACACACACCCCCTACCACTCCCCAAGAAACAAAACCCCCAAACCACTCAAAACCAACCCTAGATAAACCAACCCCCCCAAACATTTTTGGTGTGCGCAGGGTGCCTTTCCTCGCCACTGCTTTGGCCTGTTCCACATCCAGCCCAGGAATGCTTTGAGGCCAATTAATTTTTGCAGTAGGGTTTGAAAATTTGCTGAGGAAAAAGACATCTGTGGAATACCACAAATAATGACAGTTGCAATAGTTGGCACTTCAGCAGGACTTTGAGCCGGGGCAGATAGATGTTGAAGGAGTTAAGGCTAACGTATGCCCCTTTGGTATTGGGGTGCTTTCTTCCTCTTCCTTCCTCTTCTCTTGGAGGCTTGTTGGTTTAGACCTACTGTGCAAGTGATCATAAGGGTTTTGAAAGGCATGTGAGAACTTTATGCTTCAATTTAGAAGCCAAGCTTACAGTTCCTAGGGCTTAGGAAGGGACTTCACATGAAGGAGTCTTTCCAGCAGCTTTTTCTGAAGCAGCTATTACTGGCTTCTGAGAAGGATGGTGTACAGCACAAGCAGGCCCTTTGATTCATTGTGGTGTTGCCTCTAACTGTAAATCACCCTAATGCAAAGTCTTTGGATTTGTTTCAGGGATATTGATAATAAGGCCGTTGCTTAGAGAAAAACAGCTCATAGTTTTGGTGGAAATACTCCTCCTCTGCAGATAGCAGTTGTGCTGTCTGCCTTCCTGATGATTCTCTCCTGCTCTGTGCTCAATCACAAGATGGGTTACTTTTCAGCATTTCATACTGGAGTACAAGAGACATTGTAGTCTACTGGAGGAGCCTCTGTTTGTGTTGCATACTTCAGGATAAAGTGAGTTTTCTGTGCTGAGAGTGCCCTGGAAAAGATTGGGCAGGAGGAAGGATCTTCTCTAAAATTCTTGGATTCCTGGAATTGTCTCTTCTCCCCAGCCTTGTGTTGGGTGCTGCTCCATATTGATCCTCTGCCCCAGGTCTGGTGCCCCCAGC
The DNA here is from genome assembly GCA_013400835.1 of Zapornia atra. Taxonomy (NCBI): domain Eukaryota; kingdom Metazoa; phylum Chordata; class Aves; order Gruiformes; family Rallidae; genus Zapornia; species Zapornia atra. The sequence goes on from VZTU01026307.1 coordinate 54,580, forward strand.
AATACGCTGGAGCTACAAAAACTGAAGTGGAGCAGCTTTTTGGGGGTGGTGATCACAGGAAGATGGAAAGTATATGATTATTTTTATGTTACAGCACATGATTATTTGTGTAGACAAAGTATTTGATCTGATAACAGAGGTTCACTTGAAAGAATCAAGGTTATTTTATGTCAATTTTCTCTTTGCCCTATATAAGATGCATTTAATTATTTCATGCTATCTCCCTCTATTCAAATTAATCTGCCTTATATATATTGTTGCTCAAATTAGAATAATGCTTTAATCAGCTGTGTTATGCATGCCATAGTAGACTAGAATGGGAAAGCTACTCCTGGCATACTGAGGACGCATGTATTTTATTTGTTATTGTAATTTAAAAGTAAAATCAGAAATATTGATTTCTACTTGACTGGAGAGATGATTTAGTTTGAATATCAGACTGATCTTAATCAGGTGAGAATTAATTGAGTTGGAGGTATTAGATATTCAGTGATGTTAACTGAACCATGATCAATCTACAGAGCAGCTTTCTTTTGTACTGTGTCAGAAATACCAAACAGCTCCTACTCCACAATGTAGAACAATCTTTTCATGTTCATCCTACTACTTCCTGTGGCTCATTAGCTGCACCAGTAATCTGCTCTGTGCATACTGAGTGATCTTCCAAGTAACAAGCTAATAAATCACAATTTAGGACTAAATTAAAAGCGTAATAACTTTGCCATAAAATGTTCCTGATGATGTTTTCTGTCACTTCAGTGTTTTTGAACACGTTTTGCAAACAGAGGTTTCTCAAAATCTCATCCTTGTTTACATTTTAAAGGGACCCGTTTCCTCCTCTTCCACCCTTGCCCCCCAAGTCCCTAGTGTTACTTGGGCATTTCTTCTCTGCCCAGTGGTAAAGCTCAAGGAAAGCCCTAAACACTGGGCAAAACTATTTCTTCTTTTGTGTAAAGAGAAAAAAACCTGCCCTAGGAATAGAAGAACATAAGCCTGGTCCAGATCCTGATACAAGCTTTTTTTTTTTTAATTTTTTTTTTTATTTTAAGAGTGTGATAGCAGTATCATAAGTGTTGAGAAAATATAAATGGTGAGATAACACCTCTGTAGGACTTTCTCTTAAGTAGTAAAATTGTAAAGTCTTTAAATAAACTAGAGCCAGACCTGAGAGGATCAATTTATCTTGATAATGGGGAATATTTCATTTATTTTGTGTACAAGACCATCTGCAAAGTAGAAACATAATTATGATTGCTAAAACTGCAGCTCTGATGTTACATGAATTGCACAGTGCTTTGCAGTATGAGTCAGTAGGGAAGTGCCCAGTGTTGTTTATAATCTGAATCTGCAAAAATTGAACTTTGGGAAGTGGCCTTCCTGCTATGTGCAGTTGATACGTTGATGATGATGATGATGATGATCCCTTGGCATGGTTCTATCAGTGCAGGTCCTGTGCAGGTTGCCTAGAGGTAGGTCCCAAGCACATTTGTTCTTCTCTTGCTTGCACTTGAAAAGTCTTTTAGGTTTGCCCAAAGAAATAATTAAGTATCTCATGGGTTTTAATATTTCTTCTACAAATATAATCTGCTTGCTTTATTAAATCATTAAAAAAACCCCAAACCAGACAACTTTCTGATTATTTTCAATGCTTGGGGCAGGGCATTACTATTTTTCCATGAAGTCTTTCCTTTTTATATCTGTACCTGTGTGTCCACTTAGGCACAGCCTGTGGCACGGGGAGCCTGTGGGACAATCCATGTCAGGTATGATGTCATGAACTGTAACTGCTGAGGGTGAAAGAAGGGTCCTCAATCAGTTTCCGTGGTAACCAGTAGATACCTGCAGCTCTGACACAGCTCAGGATCTGCCCTTATCTGTGCATAGAGGATTCACTGACGGACATGTGTAGCTATCCTGGCAAAGCCTCATTGGGGTTCATTGTATGGAGGGTGAGCTCCCACCCCCCCAACAAGGCATTTTCACTCCTGTTGTGTTGAGCTCTGTCTCTTATTTAGCTTATATTTGTAAGTACTGGGCATGACCTTTATTGTTTGCTTCAAATGTTACTTTCTGTTGTGTTACAATCCAAATTGATTTGCAGGCTGGCCCAAATTTGCACCTAGTTCCTCTGCCGCCGGAGGAGGTTGTTTTGGTAGCTTGCTGTTTGGGGGGGAGAAAGGAGACACTGATTGAGCCCCTGAGCTTGTGAAGTTACCAAAAGGCATTTTCTAAAGGAGTAAAGATTGGATGACAGGCAAGATTTCTGAAGTATCAGTTCTGCTGTGAAAGAGCAAGTGTTCTTTGTGTCCTGTGCATCATCAGGAAGCTGGTTCCTTTGAGTGTGAGACCTGCTTCCCTCACGTTCTGATTGCTGCTCGGAGCTGCTGAAGTGTTAAACTACAGTGGGGTTGTAATCAGATCCTGTGTATCAGCTCCTGTGATATCTTCCTGTGCACCCTGAAGATTTGGTCTGCAGTGCAGGTCTTGCTCAAGTGAGGGATGAGTGGTGATTGTCAAGGTTATGGAGCTGGATTCTTGGTTTGAGATTGTCTGGAACTGTTGGGTGCTGTTCTCCACGCCGGTAGTTCTGATGCTCTGTGCTGCTCAACCTTGAGATGCTTTGTTTTGTGAGAGAGTTGTGAGCAAGACAGAGCATAATTAAAAATGAACCAACATTCTCCAGGCTCCTGTTTGGTTTCCAGTCAGTGTTTGCAACCAGTCCTGCCTTGTGCTGCAGTCCTTACGTGACTGTCAAAGGGATTCTGAAGTGCTGGAAGTAAGAGGAGAGAGGGATCATCAACTTTGGTGTGCTTATATGAGGATATCCGATAGGCTTTAACGTGCTCCTTTCCCCCCTTCTGCTGTTAAGCTTCAGCAACGTTAAAGCTAGATAGCTGCAAGGGGTTTTATCACTTGGCAACAGTACCTGGCCGGTAGAGAGGCCGGGGCCTTCCCAAGCCTGGCAGTGCTTGCCGTTGCAGTTCAGGTTGTGTTCACTGGGACATCACACCTTGACCCAATCAAGACTGGTGATCTAACAAGTGAGAGGGACCTCCTGTTGTCTTCAGTGGTTTGGGTTTTTTTATTATTTCACAGTTTCCAGAAGGAATGATTGCTACCAAAAAAAAAAATCTCAGTGCAGCACTTAAGGAGGTGCCTGGAGAGAGTAGAAATCAAGCTGGTGGCTGGGCAAGCCTTAAGCTTTCAAAGGCTTCTGATGTTTTCCCTGAAAAACAAGAGGCATTTTTAGAAATACAGTAATAGTTACGTTTTTTTTCTGAGATGCTGATGTGGGGATATTAAGTGTGAATGGTCTAGGAAAGAGAGAAGAGGAGCAGAAACATCAGATATGCCTTTAAAAGCCAGAGAAACATTTTGATCATCTAACTGCACTTCTCATATTGTTGTGAGTTTATGCTGCTTTGGAAACTTCAGCTCTTCAGAAGTACCTTCAAAGTTGGGCTTGTATATTTGAGTGATTTTAAATCTAAAGTAAAGCACATACCCAAAGGGTGTTACCAGAGGTTATCATTACCTTTGAGCAGAGGTTATGGTGTCTTCCCAAGTAGCAATTAACCTGCTTAATTTAAACCCACTTTTTGCATACTATGAGCTGGTACATTTGGAAGTGGGGTATGGTGAACTTGGCGGTGCGGAATGGGAGGTGCTGGGTCAGAGCAGGTTTTAAGTGTTTGTCACTAATGTGTTGAAAGCAGGCAAGACCTTAGTTCTTTGCCTGTGCCTTTTGGCAGTGTAAGGGCACTGTCTCCAGCACCTTCAGCAAATGGTGATTTTAATTTTTTTTTTTCTGGAGATAAGTTATTTTATTAAAAGCCTAATTAATATAGCCATGGGCAAGCAAATCAGCCTCACCTAGGGGCTGCTTGTAGCTGTTGGATTGCTTTCTCCTTGTGTTCTTGTTAGTGGTGTCCAGGATGCTAGAATTGGTTTTGTTCCACTGAGGTCTGCTTAATGCCCATTTCAGTGGCTGTTTGCTCAGGACAAAGGACACCATTGGTGCTTTTGTAGGCACAAATTCCTGTTTGCTTGTTGTTTAAGTTGTGATGTAATGAAGTTACATCTCTGTGCAGGATCACCAGTTATTTAGTAGGCAAATCTGAAACTTCAGCTAAATGTCTTGAAAACACAGAAGGACAGGTACTGGTGGTACACTGCAGTTGGTGTGTTTAATGGTCGTGCCTGTATCAGTTATGTGGTCAGTAACTGACAGGCGTTTGAAGTGTCTTTTTGATGCCCAGCATGACTTCAGAAGGTACATCTGTGCAGTAAGCTTGAAGAACAGAAGCGATGCAAACCCTTCTGTGTCTGTAAGTACTGCATAGCTGATGGCTGTGTGCAAGAAGTGGAAGGATGCAGTGTGAGCACCTGAAGTACAAGCTTTTGGGCTAAACAGAGTACAAGCAATGCCTTGGGCATATGTATATATATATGATGCTTACTGTGCATGTGCTGAATGTATGTAAACATACCCAAGGTACATATACATGGAGTACAGATAGTGTGATTTACCCATTGTATGATGTCAGACCGTTAAGTTTTGATGTTCCTGGATTGACTGTAGGTTTTACTAAAAGAAGTTCAAGAGTATGATAGCTTCTGTATGGCCTAGATTTGTTGGGTATTAAGTTGCTTCCAGGAAGAGCTCAGAAGAGGAGAAATCAGTGGATTTCTTGGAAGGGGACATGGGAGTTTTGACTTTTTGCTTGACCTGGCTACTAGCTGATCTTGGGCAACTGGCGTGCCTGCTCTCACTTGAGTGCGTGGTCTCTCTCCCCCTCTCTGTTTCTGCCTGTTAAACACAGATGGTTACTAACTCAGATCCCTTATAAAAAACCAGTTTGAAATCTCCTGATGGGAACTGCAGCTACATCTTACCTAGTTTGCTTTTTACTGAAAAATCTGTACAAGGTGCTGGCAACAACAGGGCAATAATATTAGTTATTCCAGATAATGGTCTCCACCCTTAACTGTGACTTTGCCTCCCCTCCAGCCCCCAGTGCTGGGATATTTTTCAGTATCTCACTGACTTGTTTTTAAATCTCGAGACCCTTAAGACAGACTGGGTACTTCTACTCCATTGAGCAGAGGGAAGGTCGATTCTCTTGGGAGGACCCAGAGCACTGTCTCTCCTCCCTTTTATGTTCCCTTGGTCTTAAATGCCAGAGATCATGATCCCTGAAATGCAGATGATCATTGATATTTTTGTGGTCAGTATTGGACTTTGCTCTTCACTATGGAGTTTCTGCAGCTACGGGCCACTACACTGTGCAGAGAAGACACAGAGAAGATAGCAGTCCTCCTTGGCACGCTGTAGTGCCATGGAGTGCAGTCTGGCACTCCCAGCTGATGGGCTCCTCCTGGCTTTCTCCTTGCATTCCCAGGAGGGATTGTTGGGAATGCCAGGAAAGAGTCATGACCTAACAGCTTCTTAACGCCTGTCCCAAGGGAACCTTCACAGGAGGTGACTGCCAGTGGCATTTCTTTGTGACAGTAGTTCCTGGCAACAGCACTGCCCTCTCAGTTTGTAGGTATGAACATGCTTCAGCAATTCCAGGAGCTTTCATTGTAGAGAGAAAACAAACAGCCCTGGTTCACCTGATTTTTCCTGCTTCCTTTTGTTTTGCTGTGATAGCCTGGAGTAGCCAAGATGAAAACCAGGCACAAGGGTCAGGTATTTGCTGCAAGAATAACTTCAGAGGTGTGTTGGTATTAGCAACAGCAGGGTGTGAGTGTGGTGAGGGGGGAATCCCAGTTAAAATCTCGCCGCTAAAGAAGCGGCAAAGACCTTACAAAGAGTGTGGGGCTCCAGGCCAGCTATGGTTATAACGCTGCTATTAGCAGCTCTGGTCTGTGATGGTTTGGTTGTTGTTTTTTTTAAATACACATTACCTGGTGTCCTTTTTCTAGCTTTAATGTAGTTTGTGGTTTTTTTTTTTCTTTTTCCCCAGCTTTTACTAAATGTTGTCAAGAAACTGGTCTTCTCATGGTGGCGAAGTGTCGGCAAGAGAACACAGCACTGAAAGACTGCCTGGTTGGCTAGTAAGTCCCTCATGAGGGTTATTTTTTCTTGGTTGGTTGGTTGTTGTGTGGCCTCTTCTAATCTAGAAATGAGTAGAAATCTTAAATCTTCTCAGAAGGGTTTTGCAAGATTGGTGGCTTTGATGTATTTTCTGAAGATTACATCTTTGCTTTAGACAAAAACCCACGCTGGTCGGGGCCCCGCCTGGCAAGCTTTTATTTCCTTAATCAAACTCTCCCAGGGCTATAAAGAATCTCCTCTTGATTTAAATGGCAACAGATCTGGATTTTCAGTCCAGACAACATGTAACCCGGCACTCACTGTGCTGAATTACGTGTGCAGGGGATGGGGCTGAGCAGCAGAGCTCTATTACTGAGATGGGAGAAGCCTGTTTCCATTTTTGCTTTACGATTTGGTCTCTGCCTTGAAAGAGTCCAGCTGCTGTGAGCAGCAATGGCAACAGCAGCAGGACGTTGTTAGATAGTGGAGAGGTCAACTTGATCCCATGGAGGCTCGAAAGGTCTCTCTCGGAAGTCCTTATTTATCCCCAGTGCCATCAGGCTGAAGTGTTGGATTCTTCAATTTCCCAGGGCGAGGGGTGGGGATTTACTGAGCCTGACTGGGGTGGGGAGAGAAAGGGGTCGGTTTGTGTTTTGGTGGAATGTGTGTCCTGCCATGTAAAAACAGATATGCAGATTAAATGCCTTTAAATAGTGACAGGTATTCTCAGGTTTGGGATTCCATGGAAACACTTGAGCAGCCAGGCAGGAGTTCAAGCACCACTCCAGTGAGAACTTGCTGGAGTTACTCTGTTTCATTCCTCTGTTCCTCCACACATTACACTTTGCCTTTTTAAAACCAACCAACCAAAACCAGCACCCAAACCAGATACACAGCACTTAAAAAGCTGCTTGGTGCTTGAGTAACTATACCTTGAGTTATGAGAAAAGAAGAATTGAAGGGCATGGTCAGGGCCCTGGGTGTTTACTGTTCAAGACACATACCTGTTCCCTGTTGCTTGGGTGCATAAATGTAAGTCTGCTCCAGCACCTTCCCCTGCTGAGGAAGCTGACTGGAAATAGTAACAAAATCTAGCTGAACTGAAATAAAAAAGGATCTTTCCCTCTTCCTACCTTTCCTCTTCAGGGCTTTGCTGCAGAGGCTTGCAAAGCACTACGCCTTGAGAGACAGCAGTATGAGAGTGCAGACCAACTCGGTATTTAGAGTGTACAAAGAGCTTTAACCATTATGTACTTTATGAAAAAGGTATTTTATTATTGAAGGCAGGCAGAGTTTCCTTGGGTAAGACAGGAAGATCAGTTATGAGTGTTACTCATGCAATACCTGCTCCTTATTCTAAGATGAAAACCAGTGTTATGTATTTGTCTGTCTCGTAGCTACACGGATCCCTTATTCTATGAAGAATGCAAAGCAGAATACTTGAAGCAGAGAGAAGAATACAGAAAAACTGGAATTAAGAAAAAAAGACAGAGGCATACTTCAAATGAGTAGTTCAGACTTAAAATTAGCTTTTCAGATTTTATATCCAACTTGCACTTGCCTTAAACAGACATAACTCCTCTGTACCCTTCTGTGTGGAATTACACTGAAATACACAAAGTGAGATGAACGGAGAATAAAATAATCTCTGAACACAAAAGTAAGTTTTATTTTCTGTAGTTATAAGATGTACAGCATGCTGTCACAGTTCAGAAGAGAAGTTGCAAAGGTCTGTTCCCTGTCAGGACTTGAGGTGTTGCTACCAGTTTACACACAGCCTTTTGGATTTCAAAGCTTGTGTCTAGTTATGTGCGGCAGGTATGTGGAGACGCTTTGATGGTTGCACGAGAAGGGAATGGTCCAAAGGCAGAAGAGGAGAGCTGCTTGGACCAATTCAATTCATCATCTTCATGGAAGTGTTGAGTCATGCAAGTGCCAGTAGTATTTTTGCCTACAGTGACTCATGTTTGAGTCTGTTGGCAGAAGAGATGGATGCCCCATGTCCATCTGTGGCCCAGACCGACTGTTTTGACTCTAGAAGAAGGAGGCACCTGATGTAGACCTCCCCTGACAGTGCTGAAGGCAAAATCATTGAGAGTTGTACGCTCCCCTGCTTTCCTCTTTCAAAACGAAGAGGATTGTGTAAGCTTCCACACTTCAGGAGTGAGCAAGTGACCACACTTGCACAATTATTGCAGGTAGAAGGTGAGTAACTCTCTAACCAAGGTATGTAAGATGCAGGTCACTTCTTGCAGAAACAAAGTGTAAGCAAATCCCTACTTAAAAAGGGGAGTTAGAAAGGATCTTTGTGTACTCATAGTTAAAGCCACGTAATTGTAGAACTTGGAAACACAGAACTGGCTTCACCAGAGCCAGCCTGTGAAACTGTATTACAGTTTTGGGGAGTATCTTTGGAAGCATTTTTCAAAGGACGAGGAAAGGCTGTGCTTCACAATATTACTCACGTGGTAACTTGAATGCTCTTTACCAAAAAAGATGCTTGCCTGAGTAGATAGTTGGATTTATCAGTCTTCCACCAGAACATGCAGAAAGTCACTGGCTTGTTTTTAGTGCCTGTTTCCCTGCAAAGCCGGTACTGTGCTATGGCCATTCGAGTAGGAAATTCAGATCGGACTTCAAGCCGTGTGTATGTCAGGTACTTAAGTTGGTATCACAGGTCAGCCCTTGCTCTTAGATCTGTGCCTGTTGCTGGGAGTGATCGATGCTAATGTGGCTTCTGGTATTACGCAGCAGATTGGCTGGAGGGCTGGGGGGTGCTTGTGAATGGAAACCCAAGGAGATGTGTGGCGTTCTGCCTCGTTAGGCAAACTGCAGCACTTGGCTTCAGAACTAACCAACTTAAAATAGCTTCTGTGGAAGAGTTCCCTACACGTGTACTTGCTCTTGGCTCCTCTGTTCAAGCGTTTTGGAAAACAAAACTCCTCCAAATCAGTTAGTGGAAAATTACTTAGGTCCCTGTATGTATTTGTAAAGAAGAGAAAACTTAAGGTTTTGATGTGGTGGTGCTGTGTTTTCCAGTGACAGTGAGGGTTCTGTTAGCCCACAGTGAAACCCGCTACATTTTCAGCCTCTGGGAAGTGAGAGGCCAGGGCGTTGGTACCTTCTGTCAAAGGCACTTCCACTGGAGGCTGGGGTGAGCATTCTCTTTGCCAGTGGTATGTGCCCACGCTGAGGGCTTACCCGGGTCTTACTTGGTCACACCACAGGTGGTGAACAGACACCAGCCCCAGCAATGGGATTCTCCTCTCCTGCCTTGGCATGAGGTACCTCCAGCAGCTGAGGGGGAACCCCGGTGCGCTGACCAGTACAGCTGGGAAGGGGCTTTAGTGCCGCGTGGTGAACAGAGCCAGTTTAACCTGCCCTGATAACCAAGTTCAGCCTGTCAATCCTGGACTTGCACGTACAGGATTACGCTGACAGACCTTCAGTTCTCTTGGTGTGTGCTGTTGGGTGTGTAACAAAGAACTGGGTTATTGCCACTCTTCTTTTGTTTACCATGGCACTTGGAGCCCAGCTCTGCCCTGGGCTCTGGCACCATCTTCCCCTGTAACACACCCATGACCTTAATTTGGTGCTTCCGAGTGTTGAACTCTTCATTTCACACCTTTCCCTTTCATGATGTTTTGTGCCGTATCCTGTATTTTAATTGCATTGATATCTTGTATTTGAAGTTTAAATGAAAGGAGCACTCTGAAGTGACAGTCATGCTAGTGAAGTGCTTTGGGTTTTCTTTTTGTCTCAGCTGCAACCTCTCCTTCCTACTCAGGTTCACAGGAAGCAGCCCTAGATCCTAATCAATGTAAGAACGCATCAATAGTATCGACAGAGCCTTAAGCTGTCCTTCTGCAGTGAACTGGAAGTGGTTTTTCTCCATGTCCAATGTTTTCTAAAAAGCATTTCTCTTCTGTCAGAAGTTACAGGTGAATGAGGAGAGAGGTTCTGGAGGCCTGGCTCCCCCCACCTCCCGCCAAACCAAAACGTGAAGCTGCCCCTACTTCTGGGAGAGTAGCCAGCTCGAATGGATGAGGAAGGGAGCGACATCAGTACTTCATCTGTCCTTCTCCATTCAAATCAGGAATTGCAACTCTTAGTTAACGGTCCCTAGCTCTTTCAAAATGAGAAAAACATGAAGAAATCAATTCTGTGGGATTCTTACACATTCTTCACTGTAGACAGCTGGTGGAATTACTCTAGGTGTGTGTCCAGTGTTCTCAAATTAGCCTGTGAAGCAATCATTTTATATTAAGGGCAGGGACCAGCTCACCAACTTGCTCAGCCAAGGCCTGGGGGTGGCAGTGCTGCCAGCCCAGCAGAGTTAGTATTTGTGTGAGTGCCTGATGGTTTCTAACACGCGCCTCCCTTCAATTTAAAACCATCCCCCACGTGGCACTACTGATTGCCAGTGATGGACTGTGGTCTTACAGCCAGAAGACCGCTTTGTCACCCAGCACCCTTGCTGGGCACAGCAAGGAGTCTGTCAGAGTTTCTGCAGCACAGGGGCCAACCTTTGCCTCATCATAGCACTTAGGGGAACTTGGCAAGTGCCCAGGACACCCACGTTTTCCACTTGAGACCGCACTCTTTCAGGGTATTAAAGCTCTCTTCAAACTCCTGAGAGAAGCCCCTTAGAGCTGTGAGATCTAAAAGGAAGGAGGGGAGAGGTGTCATGCTGATTAGTTTGCCTTCACAAAGTAAAATGAGAGCTGTGGACAGATGAGTTGTGGTTTGTAAGGCACAGGGGTGTTGAAGGTGAGTGGAAACACCTCCCCTTGCGCTCTGAGGCATCACCTGGTGATTAGTGGGTAAGCCAGAAACCTGTTCTGCCTCATACGTGGTACAGCCATACTCCTCCTGTGGTAACTGTTCTCTGCTGGCCCACAGCAGAGCCAGTGCAGGTGAAGTGTTCCATGAGGATGGGGTTGGTATTGGTGACCACCTGGCTGTTTCTTTCACACTTCTCCCCTGGAACAGCAGCTGTCCTAGAACGCTGTCATCTGACACTATTTAGGTGTTTCTTGATGTTTGAAAACCACCACTTTGTCTCTCCTGTCTTAATCTGTAAGGGTATGAATTCTGCTGGCTACTGATCTTGGTTCACACCCTGTTTATGACAGAACAGATTTAAAATAAACAGTTCAACAGCAGCTCAGTTCAAGTGAGGGTTTACCTTTAACTATTAGCACTAAAGAAATGCATTTGCCCACAGTCCTATGTTCATACAGGTGTAAGTAGCACACCACTCTCCCCCCACCCCCCCCCAACAGGAAGGGGCAAAAGCCCCTAAACAATCCACCACCCCACATGCTTCTTTGTATTCAAACTCCAGATAGCAACCACAAAGCACCTTACTGCTCTGCAACCACCATTCTTCACAGGGCCTGGCTGAACAGCAGCACAAAGGACAGGTGCATCACAGCTCCTGGAGCTTTTCCCTCTTTACCAGGCCACACATCATTAAAATACAGATGTCTGAGTGTAGGAGTCTCACAGTCTGCTGCAAGTTGGGTCTGAAGTAAAACTAAATCTGCTGGCCAGCACCTGTATAGGTTACATTATACTGCTGCAGGTCTCTCTTCAGTTACTTGGAATGGGTACTGTCTTTCTGGAACTCTGCCCTATAGCTGGTACTGCTCTTGTCTTTCTCCAGCTGTAGAAGGTTGGCAGCACATCGCAGCTAATGCGGGAGCTTGCTTGCTTCACCTAAGAGGAAGCTAATCTATTGTAAGTCCACAAAACAAGCAGGGAGACTTAAAGTGATCAGATTAAAAAAGAGTCACACCTTGACTTCCCCTGTTTGCTTCATTTTTACATAGGAGGTGTTGGAGCAACGGCCCAAGCATCCAAATGTAGTCATGAGCTTGCCCTATGCTCCCTTGAATGGGCCAAGCAGGAGCTGCCTCTTGCCCCAAAAGCCATCTTCCCTTTCTGTTAAATGGAATTGGTGTGTGCTTCAGTTAAGAGCTGGCACAGCAGTGGGATGGGGGAAGTTCTGAAATGTTCAAGGTTTGCATTCACATGAATCCTTTTGGGGTGTCATTTAACATACCTGAGGTCTTTGCTACATAGCAAATGCGTGTGTGTGCACACACCAGCGCCCCTTCCATACAGCTCCTTCTGCCTGTCATTTGCTGTCCCTGCCATGAAAAGCTTTTGCTGCTGAAACTGGAAAAAGCACCGTAAGCCACTCGTGACATGGATTTAAATGGCTTTTCCAGCCTGAGTCCAGATTTGATTGTGTGCTCCCAGCCCAACAGCTGCTTCACCAGGCAGCTAGCTCCCAAGGGAGCTCACAGCTGGGCCCTGCCTTCGTATGTTAAGCTCTGGCCGCAGCAACGAGCGAGTGGCTCAGAAGTGCTGCCCACAGAAAGCTCGGTGTTATCCCGCTCTCCTCTCCCCCCTGTCAGAGGTTCTTCTCAACTCCCCCCTCAGCAAACATCTCCCCTCCCTTCTCCAGCACTGAGAACATGAGCCAAGAGCCAAAGGCAATGCCTAGAAATTCTGGGCCACTGCACAGAGAAGTTTCCCTGTCCCCCTGGATGGGGTAGGTTGACCAGGAACCTTCTGACAGCAGCAGTTAAACCACAGGAACATGCCATAGCTTAACGTAACAAAGTCCTTCAGGTTTCATCACCTAAGGGATTGTTTCTCCCAGAATACATGGAAGCAGGCTGCAGCCACTGTCTGGGTATTTGTTCCCCTTGAACGGAGTGGGGGATGAACCTCAAATGAGTTGGTTGTATTTGAGATGACCTTTCTCTACAATTAAGAAATTAAAACTGAGTTAAAAAAAAATAAAATTGTGCCAAACAGCAAAAGGAGATTTGTAAGTGAAACCCCTTTCAAACAAAAATAAATTTATTTCAAATCTTACACAGTAAATTCCTTCATTGCACACATCAAAGCATTAATCATCACGTCTGTTGGATAATACATTACTTAATGAAAACCCCTCTATAACATTGAGGTGGCGAACCCCCAAAAGTGAGCTACATTCGAACTAGATACCATCGAGCTTACGCAGCCACATGAGAAATGGTTGCTGCTGCCTCGTTATTACACAGGTAGTTGGTTCTATCAGCTAAAGCCTAGTGACTTGGATTTGTTTTATGCATATTGGGTTTTGTTCTATTACTTTCCAAGAGATTGTGCTCCCCTGAGTCAGCTCTGTTCATTGGTCAGAATAAATTCCAGCATCTGACACCATTTCCATTAATCACAGACAAGCCAGTATACGTGAGCAAGATAACAGATAAAACCAGTATCTGGTGAACGGGAAACATGATTTGCTTGTGCTGTTCACTAAATCAGTAGAAGATATCAGCTGGAAAGCATTTTTCCAGCTTTGACAGACAAACTGGAAGAGGAGAAGATGAGGGGCATCATATGAAGTACTTTCTGCACAGGGAAGAAAGCATCTGGAACCACACATGTCATGTAGCACCGTGGTAACACCTTTACAGCCCGTTGTTACTACAGCTGTGCTGCAGTCAGAGCTTCCCCATGTATCTGCAAGCAATTTTAAGGTCATTTTCTAATAGAAAGCTGAGAAATTAATTTTTATTACACTGATCTTAGGCTGGACCTGCGCAGTTGAGTAGTTCGCCCACCCACCCATAAACAACAGTGTCATCTTCCCACCCGTTACAAGTTAGGTATCACAGATCTAAAATACAAAGCATTTCTCTTCAGGGTATTGAGCAAAGATATTTCACTTAACCAACCCTGCTGTGTTACACCAGATATGAAGCAAAGCAGTTTAAAAAAAGAAACAAACAAAAAAAAGGCTTAAATTTTATTTGTCTAGAAACAGTTCTTGGCCTTAGGAGAAGGAAAAAGGACGTGGACACCCATACTCCATAAAGCGGGCAGTGGCAATTCAAGTAACTCTAGTTCTGAGTGGCATACTAAAGATACCACAGAAATACTTCTGAAGTATATCAACACTGTTACAAACACCTAGTCGATTAAATTAAGGCTTTGTTTAATTAAAGAGAGGTTAGTAGCCTTCACCACCACACAAATACACGGTCACGGTTCTGGCGCTGTGCAAAGCGGCACAGTGAGGGGAGCCGCACCGCGAGCAGGGGGGGCTGTGGCCGGTGCCGCTGCGCGCAGAGCGAGTCTGGTCGCTACAGCCGGGGCTGAGGGAAACGAGCTGCACATCAGGATTCGCAGTGCTCAGGCGTGACTTACAACCCCTTGTAACTCGCCACAGGGCCCAAAGTGGCGCACTCTAAACGGGACAGCTAGGAGTGATTTTAGCCTCGCTGCTTAGCTAATACAAATAAAGATTCTAACAATAAAAATCTCACCTTTCCTAGTTAAAAAAATACCTAAAAATGCATTTCTAAGCCAGAGCAATCAGGAAGTTAATTGAAGAGAGGAAGAGAGGGAGAATCCAATTCTTCACTTCGTGTGTTACTCCAAAAAAAACCCACCATCAAAAAGTAAGCTCAGAGCTGGTGCGAGTTTTAACACAGGACAGACAGTATTTTCCTGGTAACACACAAACAGCCAATAAATACAGCACTGGATTGCTTCATTTTATTCTGAGACCTCCTCGTTCAACATCATCTTTTGCAAATGTATGCCCCTTGCAGTACCAGCCTGGCCAGTCCCCGTGATAGATTCCTGTCAACTTACTTTATACAAGCACAGCTTTACCTTCGAGGAACTTGCTCCTGATTTACAGCAGAGGAAGACTTTTTGTTTGGGAATCAGAATTCAAAATAAGGAATGAACATTTCAGGCAATTTGTTTTCCCTCTTGAAAAGTTTTGAGTGTTAAGGTGCCTATCCAGAACCATTCTAAAAATGCCTCAGTTCACTGTAAAAAATGGTTTAACTCTTGTGCAGACAGTTTTGATTACACTGATCCAGGTAATCTGCTGGACAGTTTAACAAAGTTGCTTTATTTTTCATTTCCCAAAATGTGTTCTCATTAAGCTTTGGAGGACTTGGGAATACCCAGGAATTATCTTCCAGCGAGCTCCTTCCGTAAGAGTGGTGTTCCTGAAATGTTTTGCTGTCAGGTAGAATGGGTCTCTCATCTGTCCATGCTTGCAGAGTCACCCTTTCAGATGGGGTTTTTACCTCTCTGGGCAGGGGGGCAGATGCAGCATCGCAGAGTACGTTATCATGTTGCAAGAGTTTTTTATAGACTACCTGCGAGGTCAGACCCAGCTTTGAAATGTTGAAGTCATCACACTGTACTGGTGCAGTAGAGACAGCTGAAGAAAGAAGATTAAAAAAAGATTTTAAAACTATGTTATCTGGCCATTTCTCATACACTCCAAACGTGTTACAGCGTAGTGGGGATGTTAAAGCCAGTGCTTTCAAGTTACGTGTTTTCAGACCCTATTTTACTTTGGTAACTAAAAAGTTATAGACTAGGCTCCTCACAGTCTGATGTCATGAGGTGAACCAGAGACCCTGAAATGGTGATGTCTAAAACACACCCAACACCAAGGGAACCTCCCAGCTCCCACCTGAGCACAGATGAGGACTGGAACAAATGCCGAAACCGAGAGGATTTTCAGGTGCTTGGAGAAACCGTCCGGGTTCAGCACGCTGCATCTGCAGAGCGCGCTTCTTCCTACTCTACTGGTCCCGTTAACAAGTTGTGTTCTCAGGCTGCCAAGAACCCAAATTCTCACTGTCCACGAAGCAGCAAGAGGGAAACGCACGGTGTTCACAGGTTCTGTGTGCTCTGCTGTCGTCTGACTTCTGAAAGTCACTGCAGTGTTGAGGCATCTGAACCTCCAGGGGAGTGCTCAACCACGTGAGGAACAGGAGGACTTTGAAACAGAACAGCATCTACCTGGACTGAGAGACCTGCACCTTCAGTGCATGCCAGAGCTGGTGCCCAAATACTACCAGGTCTTTTTTTTGGGAGGGTAGCGATAATGTATGTAACATGTAATGGGAGCAGATTAACGATTCCTGCAGTTAAAGAAATTCACATCTTGCAGGAAGTTTTCTGTAATGGCCATGAATCTTGAGTACAAATGGTGATTTGTAACTTTAGTTCTTAAGGGACAGAAAGGAGACGGTGTCTTGGTCAAAGAATACAATTTTTGTTTGTCACTATAAATTAAATGAAATTAATTGGCAGGCACCCAATTCACAATGTCAGCCAAAAGCACACAGGCATCAATACCTGAAAGACATGCTAAGGCAGACACCGGATTTGGCCTCTGTGCTGACGGGTGTAAAAAGCAATTGGAGGTCTCCAGACCTTTAGAAGGTTAAGAAAAATGGGAACCACTGAAAATGGAGAAGGAAAAAAAAAAGGCAGACACAGGTTTGTTGAAAATGCCTCCATCCATACGTGACAGGTCTGTTACCAGCACACACAGAGTAATGCACACTGCAGACTGTACGCCGCTCTTACGACGGTAAAGCAGCACTTCAGGTATAGGAAGTGGAAGTTTTAAGTCAATTCTACCCATATTTTGTACAAGCGAAGATTTTTCAATTAAATCCAAGCACAGAAGTGTCTGTGCTGCACTCCCAAGTGTGGCTGACAGGCAAAGCAAACTGGAAAAAATAAATGTGGTTTTTGCTTCTGCCCAATCTGTCGACTTTCACACACATCTGAAAAGCGACTGAGGAAAAGCCTTCAGAGCAAAGCCTGTTTCCCAATCAATCAATCAATCATTTGATCAATCAATAATGCCTTTTGTAGTTGTGGGTGTACAACTGCATGAGCAACTGCAGAAAATCAGAGCCTTCAAGCAAGAGAAAAATCAGTACTTGTGGCAAAGCCAGGGAGCTGTGCATTAAAGGTAAGGATGGAAAGGCACTCACTACACATCACATCCACCCTGGACAGACTCGAGGATTAAGAACTGACTCAGCTCCCAGTTTCTCTGCTGAAGTTATCTGACAAACATGTCTTAGAATTGTAGGAACAGGGACTCACCTTAAAGGACATGACTAAGCCTACAAAATGTGTTTTGAGTACCACGGAGTGATCATTAATCACTGCTGGCCACAGACAAAGGCAGTGATTGACCTGGAGGTGAATCCTGTCATTACCTCACCGAGCCAATCAAAGCTGTTTAGAAACAAAGTGTCTTGATCTTGTAACTGGACAGGGAGATCGGAGGTTCTCACCAGTGCATTGTATCCAAGTTCACCGTCTTTCACTGGCACCTTCTGTATTCTGAACACAGTAAACACCACAACTGAAGTGAGCAGGAAACAAAGGAAATAAACACTGCGATAAACAGCCAGACCCGCAGTCCGGCCCCACCGCAGCAAGAACGCGCTCTCCTGAGGCATGTGGCTGGAGAGAAACAGCACAGCCATCTGATGAACTGCTCACAGAAATGACACCTGCTTTCTGTGGAAATTACTTCCCCTTTAATTGTTTGCAACGTAGCAGCGAAAACGAGGCAGTTTTGCTGCCCCGGGATTTTGGCATTCAGAAAAATGTCACCTTGCAGAGCTTTTTGCTAGAAAAGGCAACTTTTCTGAACGCCAACATCAAGAAATAGGCAACCATAAGGGAATTTCAGTCTATTAAAGCCTGACTTAAAAATGCTACTCAATTAAGACTTCTTACATTCTAGACTGGGAAAATAAGACTGCTTGCAAAAAGATTCCTCCCCCCCCAATACGAAGTAGTTGTGGTAAAAGGTCAAATACGAGTAAACTTAACACCTCAGCCTTGTGCACATAAGCAACACTTGACTGAGAAAAAAGCCACAAGGGGAACAGAATACAGTACTGGAGAAAAAACACATCAGCAACACCTTTATGTGTGAAGTTGACCAGTATGAGACAGAAGCAAAAGCAGAAAATGGGTAGGCTGGAACCATAACATAGTCTAGCTTATCAACTTCAATCGATGAGATTCTGATAAGATATGATAGCTAGTTTCTTTTTAAAAATGGTACAGCTTGAGTCACCGGTTTGTGTTCGGGAGGTCTCTTAGTGCAAACACTGACTTGCCTTTCTTGGTCGCTGCTGGGTTTGTTTTCAGTTTTCGTAGAACCTCAGCTTGCCTCTCGGTCACTAGGCACAAATTAGACATTTCTCTCTTCAGTTCCCAGTATGCTTGCTGCACACTTTGAAAACAAAAATTTTTACAAGTTAAATAGTTGCCACCTCGAAAGCACCCTCGTGCCTATTAACAGGCTTAGCCAGCATTAACTGTTAAGAAATCGTTCTGGCTTACCACCCACTGCAAATTGTACCACAGTTCACAAAGAAGTGAGCAGTGCTGGTAATGAGCTTAAACAGAGGGACTCTGTATCATTTCACTCTTGCATATTATATACTAGATTGTATATTAACAAACTAGATAATACTGGTAATTTCAAGTTCCCTGAATGGAAAAGAAATAATGAAGCCTATTCTCCGATCTCATTATTTGAAGCTAACTGGCTTCCAATAAAATTACTAATCTCAAAGAAGTATTTCTAAAATAAATAGATTAAACAGACACTAGACTGCAAACAAGGTAGGATTACTAACTTTGAATGCCTTCTGGTAACATCGTGGTTTGTGTGGTCATTTATTATTCGAATAACATTAATTGATCAGACTTTTAAATACCTAATCCAAATCCATACTTGGGTCTTGACAGCATTCCCTTAGTGACACTTAATTCAGACTGAGATACCCGAGGTTCAGACTGAGTCCACTCCCCCCAAGACCAAACTAAAACACACAACATACTGCTTCCTATTCAAATCGTCTAATTTAGATTAATACGCTGCCTTAGGGCAAAAAATAGGCACCCAATTCACTCTCTGAGACAGTATAAAATAGGAGCAATGTATTTAGTCACAGCAGTGCTGTTCCAGCATTGAAGTTTCGAGATTTTCCATCCCTCTAAACCAGCAATTTAGGATCAGCCCTGCATGAAATGTATCAGACATGAATGAGTTTGGCAGTGCTCAGACAAACAGCCATTATTCTGTTCTGCAGACTAACTTTAGAATTCTGAGTTCCCTTAAACCAAAAGAAATTAAGCTTTCTTCTATGTACCAAAATACTACTCCAAATACAAGCATTTGGACTCAAAAACTTCTGATACAGACCAGAGGATGCTAATAGCTTAACAGGTCATGTATTGGGTATCAGCACTTCTGACAGATAGTATGTTACAATACTCAGAGCTGATTATTTCCAGCAGTTCAGAGAAACCCATGGCCTTTTTACTGCAGATTTCTTTTGAACTTTTAAGAAATTACAGTTTTAAAATTACACTGATGTGGCAACTGCACTTCATTTATTTATGTGTTTTGGTCTCAAAACCAAGACCAAACTTTAGTTACACCAAACCAGAACTCTCCAGTATTTAACACAGAAGTGGTAAATGTAAGGACAGCGCAGCACCTGCCACCAACTAGAAGGAAAGCACTCAGACAGATTTCTTACTGTGCATTGAGCGCTTCTAAAAGCGCCCTGCATAGGGATGCAGGTACCAGAATTCCACTTAAATCACACATAAGGGATTGTAACTGTTCTTGTGGATACTGACCAAGAATCCCGTTGCAAAGCCTAATTTCCCAGAAGCTTGCTACTGAACACCAAGGGTACCATGTGCTCGGCAGTTTACCCAGTACCACCTTCTAACACGGAATATAAACCTTGAGTACAACAGCCTGTCAAAATCTACAGCGCAGTAGATGTGCAGACCAAGACTTTTAAGATCAGATTTGCAGGCTGCTAGGCTGCTGTCAAACATGGAACAATCACTTCCCAAGAAGTTGGCTAACTGCAAATGCCTCCCATCTCCTGCAAACAGCAGGGCTGCCTGCTACCACAAATGTTTCCTGTGGGAGGTTTTTCAAGTGTTTTCCCACAGATTTCTGATGGGCTCACATACTCGGTACACATTACACATTGATTATTTATATCACATTACAATAAACACTCTACAGTACATATGCTAATTCACATGGTTGCCACCTGAACGTTACTTTGTGGGATAAATCTGCTCTGGAAGATCAAAGAGGTAAGTGCTATACCTTGAGATAACACCTTTTTTCAGGCGTGCAAGCCTGACTATAAAGCTCCAGCAGAAACCACAAGAAAAAGTGTTAGCTAGCGAGCTATCCCGTCTAGGTGAAAGGTGAAAGTCTAATTTGTGTGCAGCGTGCACAATATTCTCCTCATTACACCAGAGAGCATATGAAAAGAATTAGCAGTACTGTTCTCTTTCAGTGACCGATTTCCTTTTCCCATCTCCTCGGTAGCTAAGCAAGCAGCAAAGTATTACCCAGAACAATCTGTCGTTCCGAAGGGCCACTCTTCCCTCTTGTGGAAAATCGAGTAAGTACACGAGGAGGCAGAGCCGGGTGTCAGAGGTGCCCTTAGTATCCGCAAGACGGAACAGTTGGGAGCTTTCATGCATTCATGAATTGTTCTTTTGCATAAGGAATTAAAGGGTATATATGCACTTGCTAATATGGCACACATACAACAGGGTAACACAGAATTTTATATCATAAGCACTATTCATATGGCTGCAAAACAACCACAAACGTTTTCTGATATTTTAGCATTCTGGAAAATTACTATTTCTTTTTGAATTGGTCACACAATGGCTCCTCAATATTTTAAAAGAAAAATAAATTATTAAAATCTAGCTTCAAATATAGCTAGGATGAGCCTTGAAAATTTATCTACTACCTCCTGAAGTCCATTAATTATTAAAGAGCTCATTTTTGATTTTTAAATGCAAGATAATTTAACTTTCGTTTTCTGTACGTGAATCTGAAGATGTAAATGTTTTCGCAGCACCATCATCCTGGACCACCAACATGACAAAGATTAAAAAAAGAACAAACCAACAATGATCTTGCTATTTCATACCTCTGGATGTCTTGTCTTTGAAGGAGGTCTCCATTTAATGGATCTTCCTCTTGAGCCTGGTCCTGCGTAACAGAGTGAGGGGAAGATAGATAACCTGAAATAACGTTTGTTCCTTCTCTATCTCAAAATACCACAGTGAACTAACATTTGCTAATACTAAAATTCAGAAGTAAAGTAGCACTCATCTGTGTTGGCTGGAGTGGTTTTCAAAATGGACACAAAGGCTTCTACTAAGAATTTCCATGTAGAATGCTGAAACTACCTATTTACATGAAAGCATTGCTCAGCCAGCACCATACTCTCTCTCTAACACCTGAGCTCTTGGAATATTTGATTCTTTGAAAAGCAAAAATTGAGAAAGGCTTTTGACTTCTGTTAAAAATAAGAAAAAAAAGTAACCAGTGTTCTCTTTCCCTGCCCCAGTATACAAGGACCTTTGCTATGTTTCAGTATAGATTTACTTCCACAAGTTGCTTTTATGGTAGCACAGAAATTCATCCCTTGTCTGAAAGACTGCAGCCTTGTTCCAGTTAACAGGACTTTTTAACAAATCAAACACTGGGCGCTCTTCATTAGCTGTGTTTCTATTAGACCCTCCCCAGTCACGAGTTGCTGTTCACATCCCTTCCTACTTCCGCTCACACTAGCCATACTGCGGCTTCGCCATAGTCTATATACACGTTTCAAGCAAGCTGTCAGTGTGACATACACACTACATCAACCACAATGCAAAACCTGAATACCTAAAAATAGAAAAAGCCCCCGAAAGTATACTTGCCTAAGATAGAAAACATCTGAACCTGCTAACTAATGTAATTAAAAACAGTAATAACAAAGAAACGAGCTGGGTTGTAAACAACGCCGAATTGTCATTGCCCACTGGTCAGTTCCCTCTATTTCACCTGACAATTTCTCTCTCTCCTGAAGACTTCCCAAGCGAAACCAGGAGCCAGCAGTAAGGGAACCTAACACCTCACATGCCTTCCAGGTAACGGGCTTTATCTCCACCTAGTGGAAAAAACAGACTAAACCCGAAAGAAAAGCTTCATGGGTTTTATTGCTGTTACGCTACCTTAATTTCCTTTTTGAGACCCTAACCATACCTACATGACAGAGCAAGGTGCTCAGACACTTACCCCAGGCTAGAGGGAGTATTAACAAGATTCTGGAAACCTCGTTAGAAAAACCGGCTTTCCTGACACGCTGGGTGCAATTACGCTAAAGAAAAATGCTAGAGCTCCTGAAACAAGGGTCACAATACCTTTTAACATAAGCATTCTACTGTTTTAAAAGAAAAAAAAAAGCAACCCAAACAACACCCCACAAACACACACAAAACCAAACCAGGTTTCCCAAGACTTTCTAGGAAGTCCAGCCCAAGACACATAGCAGCACAGGACACTCCAATCTGATCCACTACTTCTAAGAAACTGCAGAGCTTTAGTTTCTGTTGTCGTCCCGCAACAGCTGGGACACCTCCCTAATGTAGGGGTGCTATTTCCCAGGCACAGGCCAGTCTGTGAAAACATTTAAGGTGAATTTTACTGAGATGTTAATCTTTCGCTCCATTGTATACTTTATATCTTTTTGTTTACCTTGTCTTTTGCTTGAACAAGGCATTTAAAATAATGCTGTAACACTGGCATATCTATTAAGACAAAAAACCCTTAAAAACAACAGTACCTTCTGCTTGGATTTTTGTGACTCCTTTCTGAGACTGTTGCACTCCTGCTTGAGCTTTTCTAGATCCTGTTCCAGGCTACGCACTTTCAGGTCACTGTTCAGCTTCTCTATTTCCCAGCTGGACTGAGTACAGCTCAGATTCTTCATCACTGTAAGAAGACAAACGAGGCAATTGGATTTCGGTCTCAGTTCAGGAAGCGTAACTCGGTATGTAAGGTTTCACCTCAGCCAGCCCATGCCCTGCAGAAAGTTACCCTGTGCATTCTGAAGAAACTGCATCCTGTGACAACAGAGATACAGTAGTTCTGGTAAAGTTGCTGTCAGAGAATCACTCTAGTTTCTGAGTTTAAAGTGTAAGGCTTGAAATGACCACATTTTCAGAGCTCTCTCTATAAACTGTACTTCTTACCTCCTTAAACCACGATGTCCTCAACGATACTACTAGTACTACACATGGCCTGCTCTTCTAGGTTTAAAAACTTGTGCAATTCACATAGGGCGTTACAGGCTTGAGGTCGTTTTTCAAAGTACTCTAACTCAAGCACAGCCATACTTACAGGTGCCCTTCCAGAGACTGCACTTGTACAGAATCTGAGGTCCAGTCCATAAACTCTTCTTGCCCCGAGATCATAATATAACCAGTAAGGGTAGTCAACAACATACAGAGAGATGAAGTAACCAAATGCATACCTTGCTGAGTTTCCACTTCAGTTCTTAGCTGTAACAGTTCTACTTCTTTAGACTGCAACTGTTCATTCACGGTTTTCAAGGATTCGGCATTTTCTTTAATCTATTTTTGGGATTGGGGGAGCCAGGGAGGGGAAACAACCCAAAACCATTTGTCAAGGTTTTTTCTATTATGTTTGACAATTCAACTTTTAAAAAAAACACAACCCTCCAAAAAAACCCCCAAACCAAACAACAAACCCAACCAAAAACCATTAAAAAAAAGTTTGGGGTTTTTTTTTAGCATTAGTGTAGCCCAGTGATAGAACTGAGAAACTTAAAACTGTTATCCCTACATAAAGTATCCCCATGTCTTTAAAAAAAACACTCAAGGAGTAATAAAACAAACCCCACAAATCTTCTACAAATAAAAGGAATTCTACAGTAAACACTGACTAACTCTGCAGTACTTACATAACATGCATTTAATTACTTTAAGAGGCATACACACCATTTTATCCAGTTTGCTTTTCAGATTATCCCGCTCAATGCAGGCCTCTCGATAGGCCTGGTATGCCTTATTTACTTGTTCACGTCCCACTGAGCCACATTCCTCTTCCAGTCGGGAGCCAAGCAGCTAAAAGCATAACAGACATGAGAAATGAGAAGTTTTGTATGTTTTATCAAAACCTGCAAATTTTAAGAAGAAGTGCAATAGTACAGACTGGAACATTAACAGCTTTGGTTTTGTTTTTTTAAAGAAAAAGCAAGTTTAGAAAATAATCAAATGCATTGACAAAGACCAAAATTTTTACAGAAGCTCAGCAAAGTCTGTCTACAAATCCTGCAAACTCTAAACGTACTTAATAGTCACCACTTTACTGCTATGAGTATTTGAAAACTACCCATGATTTGTGATTACTCACACTCATAATGCCTTAATCGCACTTTTTCCAGGCTCTGAAGATGCACAAACTTCTTTTTGGAAAAAAAGTTTTAAGCACACAAAGACACAACATACAGGAAGTTCAGAGGAAACCAAACATCATGAGAGGAAAGCAAGAGGGAATAAGCACTGCCAACTAGGTTGTCTGAAGGAGGGGAGCAAGGTAAAATGTATGCAGTATTTTTAAGACCACAGCAAGAAGTCTTGCATCAAATTACATCTGTTCACATAGAAGGTTCTTGTTTTGATTAAGCATCGCATTATCCTATCCTTTTCATTCTGTTTATCTGACACACTTGCTTTAAATGGAGGCATTTAAACCCATTTGGTGTGCCTAGTACAGGTATTTGTGACAGATTTATATCTATCTTCACACACACACAAATCTACAAGGTAACAGTCACATCATCTACCTTAAGTATCTCCTCTTTCAAATGTTTGCTCAAAAGAAAGTATGGGAGAGCAAGGCAAGCCGTAAAGACAGGAAGCTTCTGCCCTTTGCTTTTTACATTGACCCTCAAAGTATGCATACTACTTATTTTAAGTTTTGTCCTTTACATTTTCCTGCCCCTAATAAAGCTAATTAAATAGAGCATAAGCCTCATCAAACTTTCTGGAAGTTTCCACATGCTTTGAAATTAGTCATTAACAAAGACTGAAAGCTCCGTTACTTCATGGTCTAGGCCTTCTCAATGCCCCTCTTTCAAAGTATCATCTTTAAGACAGTTAAGCTGAACCAAGGCAAAACAAAAGCCAGGAGGCTAAAAAGGATTGTCAAGGTCAAGTCCTGTTCATTGTGATCTCAAGTAACCATGTAAAAGATGATGTGCTCTGCACAGTTCAGAGAGTATTCTGAGAGCTTTATTCCTATCCCCATCAGTTCTCAGGACCTTATATAGAGAAAGTGCTGAGAAAGTTTTGCCTTCAGACAAAAAGTCAATCCTGTCCAACCAGTAACCAAGAATTCCTGACTGTTTCAAAAATGGCAGAGTGACTCACGCCCTTCATTCCAATGCCACAAAATAATACCTACTTTGTAAGCTGTTAAGAGACAGTAGCACATATTTAGGGTTAACTCCTTATAAATGTCTCTGCTCTAATGCCAGATCTCTCTTTCAATCTTATATTAATAAGAAAGGAGTCTATCAAAGTCCAGACCTTCTGCAGCACAAAGACACTCCATACTGAATGATGGATGTAGGTTTCATGAGAAAAGTCTGCACCATTTTTTCAGCAATTTTCAGCTTTAATGAACTTCACTAGACTAAGACCATGAGAAACTGCATATAAAACAAATTCCTACAGTCCTTTATGTTTTAGAATTATTGCATGAACAAATAGCCAGCCAACACCTCTACACTTAGCCTTGCAATTTTGTATTTCACATTTGAGACCGCAATTAGCTAGACCTAGCCAGGCAGTCCTAACAACCAAGTTTTCCTGATACATTTCGGTATGCTGAGCCCAAGAGATTCTTTTGATAGACAATTCCTAGGCAGTTTATAGACCTGGCACCTCGCTATACAAGAATATTAAGTCACATGTGCCCAACTTAATAAACACCATAAAGAGGTAGATGAAACACAGTAACGATCCAATGCAACTGCATGTCTTTCTGTGTGGCGACCGGCAGAGAGCAACACGCAATTCGATATGAATTTTAGGTGAAGCCATTTTATTAGGTGAAATCACACAGATTCTATACCTTTATCACTGCAAATGTGGCAAGCTAAAAAACTGCTAATTGGTTACACACACTGTTCACACCATATTGATTGGTTAGTAATTATAACGAGTTCTGATAAACCTATCTTATAGCTAAATACTGTTGGTTTACCTTTAATGCTTAAAAGTATCTGCACACCTGCTGTTTTGGACCTCTTGTTATGGTTGGTTCCTAACATGTTCTGTTACTCCCAAATACCTTCCCATAACTGCTTCTTGGTTTAGGGTCGCCTGTACCCCTGTCAACAAGGCCGCTGTGTTTTGAGAATGTGATTATTAGGATCCTCTCAGCATGAGTAACTTTTCCTGTCTCATGGGAACAGAAGAATATTGTCAGGGCCTAAATCTTGGGAGAAGAGAGCTAGGCTGCTAGCAGGCCTGTTGTCTTCCCCGACATTTCTGAATCAAAGCCAGTGTCTTTGCAGGGCACTACGGCTTTGTGCCACATATGCACCCAGTAAGAATCAAGAATCCCAGTATGACATAACTAGACTACCAGAAGAACAAACTGTGGCTCACTGGAAGAAACAGAACAATTTACCAGTATGTTTTAAAGAAGTTGGTAAATGATTTTAAGTACGTATTTTAAATACTTAACCATCTGCTCTGCCATACAGACAGGAGTAAAAAAGTAGCTGCCAGGAGAAGCTGGTGAATCGACGTTTTTCTTACCTTCTCTTCTAAAATTCTCACTCTTTTTTTTAAGAAGGAGTTCTCCTTCTCTGCCTCCTTTAGCCGTTTCTTGATATCTTCATATGCAGTGACAAGTGCGAAGTGCGAGGCAACAGACTCATCTCCACTGTAAGATGAAACAGGAATCTCCACGTCTCTCTTATGAGTGTTGTCGGCTTTTTCATGTTTCAAAATACAGATGTCATCCTCTATCAACTCCTCCATGACAGCTGTTAAAAAGACAGATGAGTGAGAAATTTTCAGAAAGACAACATCAAGAGTTTTGAGTCTGAAAAACCTTCCAAAATAATGCTGGAGGATGTTTCTGTCTAAGTATGGCCAGACTGAATAATTAGGAAATGCCTTAATCTTGCAGGAAAATCTTGAACCCCATTATACATTGAGAAATACACTTAGTATCTTTCACTGTTACTTGATAAAAATAATTTGAGTACGTATCAAGCTTATGAGCCCAAAAATTAATTTTCATTAAGGTTTAACACTGTCCTAGAATTTGGCTGCTACCAAATATTTGAACTCCAAAGAAATGTCCTATTAGAGTTTCTGCAAGTCAGCACTGTGCAGTAAGAAGAGGGTAGTTCCAGGAAACGGACTAATTATTGTGATTCCTGAGCAAATTTCCTTCATTCCTGAATGCAAATATTTATACTTTTCCCAAACCTTAAAATGGAATCTGAAGGTACACTTGCATTAGCTCTTAAAGAGGTGGCCTGAGAAGCTATTCGTTACTTGGTCACAGTAGAAGACATCCTGCTGAAGAATTACAGCAAACCTTAACTGCAAGTATGGTGAGGATTAAAATAGTAACACAATCTGCCTCAGCATGCATGGAGAAAACGGACAATAATCTGACTGTAAGGAAAGCATCGCCCTAAGATACCAGGCAAATCCACCTGAATGACAAATGCAAAATAACCACTAGGTCAAGTTTTTGTTGTAACACACATCCTTTAGGCAAAGGAAAACATCCAGTAAGAAATTAGCACCTTGAAAAAACTGTATGTTCATAACTCCAGGCCTTAAGGGAAAAACCCAAACAGGTTTTCCTTAATGATACAGGAACAAGTTTGGGGGGTTGATTTTAAAATAAACAAAATCCCCCTAAAAATGAAACCTAACCAAATAATAATAAAGACACAGCTCATTCCGAGTTATGAAGATTCATAACTCCTTTCATTTCTTTACAATACAAACAAATGCTATACAGTATCTGTTAATATCCCACACACCCCCTTAGGAACTCCTACTGGTTTTACTTCTTCCAAAAGCAGATTTTTTTTTTTCCCCTTGAACCAACAGAAATGCTGGAAGGAAAAAAAAAAAGCATAATGAAACAGGTTGTATTGCAGGAAAAAGCTATTTCAACAGAAAACTGACCCGGTGAGTAGAACATCCCAGGAAAGACCAGCATCAGTGTGGGGGGAAAAACCCACAGTCGCTGCCTCTACAGTGTATTTGCTATTTAAAGTCAAACTAGACTTCCATTTGTTTGTCGATACTAAGAGGCAAAGGGATCAACTGCCCAGGAGCTTATCTGCGTGGTCAAGTTTCTCTCACGGCAAAAGCTGCTCGGGATGCAGTACAGCTGTAGCTGAACAATGGGGCTGTTAGCACGTTTGTCTCAGTTTGCTCCCAGCCAGTTAGACAACGTGATAAAAACCTGTGACAGCTCGTTTATACTAAACAGACAGCAACAGAGCTGCAGCAGTGCAAAAAGACAAGAAAACTACCAACCAAAAATGAAGTCCTTTCAGTGGTTAGCCTAAGGAGCCAAAGAGATGCCTTGTTTACTGCCAGATGCACTCTAACGAAACAGGCAGCCTAGGCTTGCCCTGCCTGTTGCTGTGCCTCATACTTAAGTAGAAAGAGCCTTGCAAAAAAGGTTTGCTTCCGTTTCATTCTAAGAATAATATCGCTCTGTGCACAAGGTGACCTTGACCAAAAGCACTGCATCATTCAAACGGCATTAACTGACTGAAGGAATTGCTCATTTTGTCTTCTAAGATGAGCATAGCATACTATCTTTTCCTCCCCCATTTTACCCTGCAAGTCTTCGTACCCATCTCATCAAATTCTAAGAGCTTGCCTTCTCAAGGCAACACAGCTCCTTTTCTCTGAACACTAGACTCAAATGCCATTAAAGTGTCACAGCTTATCGTTATCTCCTGAAGAAAGCAGCAGATTGCTTGACCTTGTACATAAAATATATCTTTATCCCCCCTTTCCTACAGCTCCTAAACTTGAGCATCATACACGCTATTTCTTGCACTCATCAGTTCCACCAGGAGATGGCAATGAGGGAAAACAGGAAACAGCATCAGCAGAGGAGACCATATTTATTCTGTATTTTGCTACCTAGAACTAACTGCCCTAATGAGCTTCCTTCCAAAAGAGCAAGACCTTCCAAAATAAGTAAGACTTGGGTCACACAAATACTATTTTATAAACTCCGGTACACACTTAACTTAACCTGCACTTACAAAAGGGGGCAGTTAACTTTCTTTTTTTAACTTGAAACATCTCATTTAGTTTATAGGATTATTCAACTCTGTTTTCTTATGCTGCTGTCTAAGCCAGGACCAGATGCTATTTCAAAGACAAGTATATAATGCCACATAATTCACAGGGGCTCGTAATACATGTTTTTCGACATTT
Organism: Zapornia atra; assembly: GCA_013400835.1. Lineage (NCBI taxonomy): Eukaryota > Metazoa > Chordata > Aves > Gruiformes > Rallidae > Zapornia > Zapornia atra. Next base: position 83,840 of record VZTU01026307.1, read on the forward strand.
CTACACACAAGAGAACCATTTCAGAAATATACACATCTTTTACTAATCTTACTGGATACTAAGTGACAACAAACTGTCAGAAAATAAAAGTCTACTTCTGAGACAGCTGTCCGAAGAAGTCACTTTGCTCATCCCTTCAAAGAACAGATCTGATGATGTAATGCTTAAGAGGGGAAAGTGGCAACACATCTTACACAGGCTTAAATGAGGTAAGTGGGGTATTTGGAAGGAATTGTGTAATTTTCAAACTTTTTGCTTCAATTAATAAAAATACATAAAATTATCATTAAGCATGCATCTCTGCACTGGAAGCAACAGCCTGGGGTTAAAAACTGAACACTGTGGTGACTTTTCCATGGTATATACTTTTTCTTTCATTATAGTATCATAGAATGTGTTGGGCTGGAAGGGACCTTTAGAGGTCATCTAGTCCAAACCCCCCCCCCCTGCAGTAAGCAGGGACATCTTCACTAGATCAGGTGGCTCAGAGCCCCATCAAGCCTGACCTTGAATATCTCCAGGGATAGGGCCTCTGCCACCTCTCTGGGCAACCTGTTCCAGTGATCCACCACCCTCTCATTGAAGAACTTTTTCTCTATATCCAACCTAAATCTCCCCTTTTCGAGTTTAAAACCATTACCCCTCGCCTTATCGCTATGTGCCTTTGGGAACAGTTCTTCCCCAGCTTTCTTACAGACACCTTTCAGGTACTGGATTATTTCTATTAACATAAATTAAATTATCTTTATTAACATAAATTATTAATAATATCCACACACCAAATAACATGGAAACAAATCTGAGACTTCAGATTGACAGCACTTTCAAATCAACTGAGAGATTTATATAAACTGAAATATTTATACAAACTGAAATTTAAATGCCACTAAACACCAATTTACTCAGACTTTTAGAGCATCACAAAAAGGAACTTAATCATAAAATATTTACATTGCTCTAAATTTTTAGCATAAGTTCACTTCAAAAAGCCATAGATAGAATAGATGCTCATAAACCAAGTTGTTGGTATTTTGAGATTTTCCCCTACCTCCTAAAGGACTTTTTTTTGCTTTTGGAAAGGAATGTTACTCCTGAAATGGAAAGCACCTTTTCTTCACAAAATAAGCAACCATATAGAAATCTAAGAGATTTCATGATGCAACTGTCAGTGAATCTGAAAGGAAATGTCTTCATATATTTTATTCTAAATAGCTCCCCATTTCTCCCCATAATAGCAATTCTACAAAAACACACAGTTAATTTTTTCAAAAATACTGCAAAATTTGTAACTAATTTCTAAAAGAGGAAAAGAACTAAGAAGAAAAAAAGCACTTGTCAAATCTCAGGTATGAGTTGATACATAGTAATTTTAACAGTTAACTCTATTAATAAACATCAGTCTGTTGCTTATGCTTACTGCAAAAATGTAATACTCCTTTTATTACATTTTTAAGAGAGTTTCTAATCTCACACAAGTCTACAGAACTATATGATAGACATTTCATAAGAAAAAAAAGTGCTATGAGTTCTGTGTTGGATAGGTGCATGATGACTCAAAAAATAAGTTACAAGAGAGACACTGCTAACTGCAGTATGCCTTAGATGAGCAGGAGGAAAAAGTCACATTAGAAAAGTTAAAGCAGCATTGCTAGATATATGTAAATAAGTCAACACAACCTAGAAAAGAAAGAAAACAAAAAGCCCAATTATGCTGCAACAAACTTTCTCAAGTATTTCCAGAGGAAAAAAAAAAAAAAGCAAAACTACTTCACCAGCACCTGCTAAGACAATTAAAAGGGCCAATAAAAGATATAAGCTCATAGGGGAATAAAACCTGGCAGTTACACTGTGTGAAATCAGCAGTTCTATAAAGGTCATGCTGAAATGCAGTTTCCCCCCTTCTTTGTGCTGTCAGGAAAAGGAAAGAGAAAGGATCCTCACAAATACTTTTTTCTCCATAAGAAGCTCTATCAGGATGTATCATGACAGAAACCCTCAGAAGACAAAAGTCTTACAAAATCCAGCTATATCTGTAAGAAATCCCTGACTATGGCTGTAGCCTTTAATTTTACTCTTTAAGGAATCAAAACTTAGTTTCTCCAGTATTATATTACATCATTTTAAAAAAAATGACCTGTACGGCCCAATCAAAGCAGCACTGTCTGACACTGCATCCCACAAGTCAACACTCCTCAGACCTGGCAGCCCCAGAAGGGCTGGCAGGGTGGCAGTGATTGGCAGAGTCCAAGCACAGACCTCTCTGCCCGTGTTTTATTCTGTCTGGCTTCTCCAGTTCAAGCTGCCGCAGCCGTACGCGCTGCTGCAGACACCCCAGAGCTGGCACTCAAGGGCCTGGATGAATTTTAATCTCTCTGCAGTTGCGGCTCATATGATAATCTGTACTAGATCAACCAAGTAAAGTGAAAGATTTCCCACTAAAATATTTAAAGCAATATACAGGCAAGTTAATGTCTACGAAGACAACTGATGCCCATCTCAGCCTATTGAAAGGCTTTACCATCCCACTTAATATTCACATCCCAAGAAAGGCCTCCCTAGTAAGTGACAAAGAAGCATGTCACTTCGCTTTGTTGTGATTTGCGCATAAACCAGCCTATTTAAAAGGGCATTAATCTTTACTTCCAAAAAAATAACTACAATAAAGGAATAGCATCAGTGCTTGCATTGAATAATTAAAAAAAAATCCAACACCACTATTTACGAGTGCATTATATTGATGAGATGACAGCAGTTTTCTTTCACATACTGTAGGAGAGAATGGTTTCTATAAACCACCCGTGTAATTTCATTGACACTTAATGTAGGTTACAGAACAGCTTTAATTTAATGTATTAAATATCTGGAGAGTAAGAATGTTTTTCCATTTTTTACTAATACTTGGCAGAACTACAGCTTTTCTTTTCATAGAACTTCACAAATATTAGTCATTAACATCATGGGAGGTAGTTAAATATAAAACACTTTACATACGAAGAACACAGGATGCAGAAGCTCTAATAACAAACAGACTTCCATAGTTTGAAATGATACTTTCTTGAATGAGAGACAGTAGAGGCAGGATCATATAAAATCTTCCCCAGTATTGAGCAGATTCCCATTTTGCCTTTTGATTTGAAAGAGAACAGTTTTCAAAATACCACCGAATGAAAGTAAATCAAAATGGTACTATCCTGATACATTTTTTTTTCCAGGGCTACTGAGAGTCTCAACCATTTTACTTCATTTACCTTCCAGACTTGAGGGGTCTGCTTTCATAATGGTAGTATGAACAGTCTCCAGCTGTTAATAATAAGAGTATAGTTTTTGTACGGGATTACCTTGCCTTCCACAGAAGGGTGGATGTATGCACGCAGACATAAAAATAAAACATTCAATTCAAGGCATGCCTTTGATCTGCAGGAATCCTGTTGCAGACCTCACCAGAATTTCAGAAAAGTTGTACTGGTTTTTTTTCCCTTTCTTTTTTAAAAAGACACTCCAGCACAGCAACAAAAAATAAAGAATTCCTGCAGTCAGCATCAAAAACTCCACATAATATATGGAGTCTGTGACACATGATGCTAAAACAGGAGACTTCCAGTTTCTTTTTAAGCATCTATCATTTTGTATTTCTCCAAAATCTTAGGTTCTCTTTGCTTCCAGTCACGAACAGTCTGTTCCACAGAGGGAGACAGTGCTTTTTACAGATACTTGCTCCCTTTTTAGAGCAAAAAAATCTGCATACACGCATCTACGCAGCTTTGGCCACTGCACATTCTTTCATAGAGACTAAGCACACAGCCCCAAAGCTCTCCCTGAGACTCCATGTGCACAAGGGCATGGCCCTGCAGCCTCAGCATAGTTGGTGCTCTTTCAGAAACACGTCAGCACATCAGCTACATCAGACCTCCAAAGCGCCTTCATTTTGCTGCCTCCAGGAAATGGAAAGTTACCATCTCTAAGCTCACAAACCAAACAACTGTAGTTCATCGAACATGAGCATCTGGGTAAGCTGGAGGAGCCAAGCAAGATCTCCTTAGGTACAACAGGCGGGGTTTTTTTTAGTCTCAAGCTTTTTACAATAAATAATTTACAAGAAAAGAACTAGGAAAGGGGTAAAAAGGCCATTTTATGACAAGAGCTCTTGCTAAGTTTTACTTTCTCTGGACAGTTTTGTAACTCCCGTATCTTCATCACTAGTTTGCAAACCCTATGCATACTCAACATAACGTACTCAATTTGGCTTTTTTGTGGATGCTGTCACAACAGCCACTTTCCTCTGACAACTATCAGAGAAAGAGAGGGGAAACTCCAAAAGTTGGAGTCAATTAAATAGTTTCAGTGTCATATAATCCTGTTTATGAAACTATTAAACTTAATCTTGAAATTAATTGCTATTGCTAACTTAGAAGCAATGCTGCCAAAGAAGCACAAGTAGAAGCAAGATGGCTTCTGGCTGTTAAACCCTTCTAGCATCAAATATTAGTGGATATACCCAAAGGTCACTGAAAAACCTGTATGATCTCATGCTAACCCTGAATATTATTTTAACAGGCACTTTTTTAGTGATCATTCCTTCCCATTTCAAAACGCTTGTAAAGAATAACCACTTATGAAACCTAAGAGGATTTGTTTTGGGTTTCTTTAAATCCTCTTTTGTAAAACAAACAGTAGGTCCTACCTCCCAGTAGTAAGTTTCCTCCCACTCAGCTAAACTGCCAGATTAATTAATGTTCGGTAAGTTCACAAAGCTGAGTTATGTTATGAAAGCCTTGCATAACTGCATTAACTTTTAATTCAACTGGAAACATACCTCACCTGTTACAGCTATGAAAAGGGAAGTTAAACCGAGTCACATTGGTGGCCCTTGGTCATCCTGCAGTTCACTAGCATAACATCTGGAGGCTTTCAAGACACAATTGGAGAGGGTGCTAGATAATCTCATCTAGGCTCCCTGTTCTACAGAGGTTGGACCAGATGGTCTTTCCAATTCCTTTCCAACCTGGGCCGCTCTGTGATTCTATGATTCTGTCTTCAGGTTTACATCTCATTATTTCAGATAAACCTGGCCATTTGAACACAAGGTCCTGTTAGCAGCCTATGAGTGGACGACTTTGAAAGTTCAAGTTACTTATGCTTCTCAAGCTTAATTTCTTCTCCCCAAATGTACTGTCAAATTTTAGTAGCATCTGTCATTTTATACACTAAGAACTTCACATATTATCTAATCATGTAAATGCTAGCTAATTATTGCAACTATATTATAAACATACAGCAAAAACCTAAGGCTGCTTGCAAAGTTGATGGTGAGTAAATCACATATGTATGGAATGGCTGCATGTCCCCCTCAGCAGACCCCACCACTGACCAAGCTAGTTGCCAGCCTGACTCTTGTTATAATCCTGTCATCGCCACTGTAACTGTTTTATTGAATATGGACTCTCTTATCTACACTTCCTCTGTTTAGAAAATACCTGTGGAAGAATGACAATGTATATAAACAGGCAAGTCCACACTGCATTTTATCCCACTTACTTTCACCTTTTCACTTATTTTCTTCAAAAACTGTTCTAAAGAACTCAGATAACTATAGCACGCACAGTGTCAGGTCTGTGCTTTTTCCTGGGCAGTTTTCACCTTCCTAAGCAGACATCCCACATTTAACATTTTCCAGTCCTAACACAGAGTCCCCAATCCAATGCATCTATTGATAAGAGATGAAATGTGACTACATTGGCAACTTCGGGTACAGTTTTTCCCACATTATGAGACGAAGTTACTCTATTTCTCCACCCTGAGTATACTAAATACAGCTTATTCATGTATTTGACCTCATAATTTTCAACGCTTTTCCCACCTTTTAACTATCATATGGAAAGCAAAGAAATACTGAAAATTGAAGCAGAATATTTGCTGACATTCAGGCAGTTTAAAAATTAATTTGCTACTCATTTTTTGCTCCCCAAAGATGTCACTTTGCTTTTTTAAAGAGCTTTTTACTATTTAATTTTCAATGTAAGAAATAACCTAGCCAGTATTTTGGCAATGGTCGCTTTAAAACTTGGAGAGGAAGTAGCTAAAATCCTCTTATAATCTGATGTAGAGCTCACTCAACCAGCGTTTTCTGCCTTCTGATTTCAGAGTTACCAACTCAAAAGTTGGGCTTAGAATTCAGAGCAGTAATCTACTTAAGTTATCATCTGATAAGACACTTCTATCACTTTTATAAAGCACCAGCTATTCAAAACCCAAAATATAGTCATAGCTTAGATTTCTTTTGGTTTCTAGAATATAAATTTCAGGATGCACGTGCTAATAGATAATTGGTAGCAGCAGCATCTGATCACAGGCATAAGTTCACTAAATCAGACTTTCCCCATAGTCCATAATAGCACTTCTCAGAAAATGCTGTCTCAGAAGAGCCCCTGACCTTTGGAGCCCAGAGCAAACTTGAACTGCTATGACAGTTACTCTTCCCTCACTCGGCTTTTTCCGGAGCTGCCCCCAGTATGCCGATTTTACTGCATACACACAGCAAGGCAACAACGGGATTCCTCAAGAACTGCAAAAGCACCTAAAGCTACTCACTGGAGCCGTTTACAGCTCAACCCACTCCTACTCGCAAGTTGTTGGGGGTCAGATTTATGTAAGATCAGGGTAATCTCCCTACCAGGTAAGACACCAGGATTTAAAGCTGTAATGTCTTAAAAGTTGAAAGCATCACTACCATGCAGGGCTACCTCAACGCTCTTCTGTACTCCTTTCTTCCAAACCAACACGGCCTGCAATACCAGTATTCGAGTCAGCTCCAGTATTTCGCCACGTTTCTGTTCTCACATCTTGTGCCAGTAACCCTACTTTGCTCATTTCCTTTACCAAACACCCCGGTATTAACACTCCAATTGGTGCTTTAAGAACTCACCCAGGTTTTCAGATTAAATAGGTGCAGCTTTCTGGCTATTTTACTACCAACTCGTTAGCAGAATCTCTGAACTATGCTCACTGACCCTCAACAGGGATGCCCCTCTTTACCCGGTAATGCTTCACCTGGAACGCAAAAGCAGGCAGAGACATCGCACAAGACTCTGCCAACCGGCTCCTTCTACGAGGACGATAGGCCAGAACCGCCTCTGTCCCCGGGGAGAACCGCTCCTTCTCCAGCGGGCAACAGTGTGCACAGCTCCCCAGCAAACCCAGGGACCCCTCGCTAAGAGGCAGGCCGCAGGACTGAGGCCACTGACAGGCGACATGCCCCCGGCAGCCCCCGAACCGCCCCGCCGGGACCAACCTCTCCAGGCCTCGCTCGGGCCAGGCGCGTCAGTAACGGACGGTCACCCCAGCGGAGAGGTAGCGCCGGCCGTCGCGGTACCCGCTCAGGCCCCCTCGGACTCCCATCGTTTCCGCCCAGCCAGCCCGGCCATGGTACCGGTATCGGCCTCCGTCACGGCAGGAAACTCCCGTAGCGCCGGCCCTAGCCCCACCTCTCGAAGTCAACAAACGGCTCACGTGACGCAGAGCTCGCTCCTCCAGCCCTTCTTCCCCTCCAACGGGCGGCCGCTGCTCCCGGAAGGAGAGCGGTAGCCCCACCGCCTGACCGGGGGCGGGCGGACTACCAATCCCGGCACGCAAGCGGGCGGGCTCCGAGCGGAGCACTTTGGGAAGCGCCGCTCCCCCACCAGGGCGCAGGCCGAGGTCCGGCTCCGCACAGGGGTGTGGCTGTCACTTCCGAGTAGCTTCTACTCGCCTCCTCCCCGGGACGCGAAGCGGCAGCCGGCACTGCGGAGGAGTCCGGAGGGGTGGGCAGATACATACCGTGCTCGAGGTCGGTGTTTCCGCCACCAATACGTTCCTCGGACGAGGGTACGGATCTCCCGCCCGTCGGTGCCGGCCATGCGCGCTAGAAAGTGACGGTATAAAGCCCCTTCTCCCGCAGCCTACTGAATCCCCTAGCCGGATGCGAAACCGCACGGCGTTAAGGCAACAGAGAGCTGCGCCTTCCACGGGGGAGCTGCCCCCAGTCAACAAGCGCGGACGGTGGGAAAAGCTGGCTCTGGGCGCTCCCGAGCAGAATGGCTTTTTTTACTTTGTTTTTCCGTTTTACGTTCTTGAAATGATATCCGGCTTCTGGAGAAGCTTACACCAGTGCGTGACCGAAGGGCTGGTGAGCCACAGCTTACACCAGTGCGTGACTGAAGGGCTAGCGAGCTACAGCGTAACGTTTGTCATCCATACCCTTTCCCCCCTGCAGCAAGCACAGAGAAGTGCAAAGGCAGGGGTGAGGTAGCCTGTTGCTGCACGGGGAGGGGGGACACGCACACACAAGATCACCGTCTGTAACCTCCTCTGACAAAAACCAGCTTTTTTTTTTTTTCCTCAGCCAAGTTCAAAGAGAGGCAACAATGAATCTAAAGCACAGTTCAGGACCTCTGTTTTTAGGGATAAAAACAAGCTGACTCAACAAGTCTAATGTAGGTTGGTCTACAGGAGAGAGCAGCTGTTCAAGACTTAATTTAACAGGAGTTTCCTTTCCAGCTAAAAAAACAAGCGGTTTGCTTTTATGTGATGAGAGCTCTCCCGACGAGTCCCAAAGGGCCTTTTGCAACCGTGTCACAAAGTCAGCTGGAGCAAGGGAAGTGTATTAGCATGCCAAATTGATCTATATATGGAAGAATATTGCAATATTGTATTCTCCTTAAATACTTAAAGACCAAATGGAAACAGGACCTCACAATCTGCTGTGAGTAGGGAATTGTTATTTGGACAAGAATCTCATTTGAAAAAAGAACAAACACACACAACCCCCCCAGAAAAAAAAACCAAAAACCAAACCCAAAATATCTCCGTTAATCATGTCTATAGACCTCAAAACAACTTTGATTTTCAGCATACTACCATTGCTAAGAATTTAACCAGTTTAGGTTAGATATCACCACTACTTTTCTGAGTCAAAGTAGTAGAGAGCTCTGTTCTCAGCTGTATTTAAAATCCTTTTTACTAAGAAACAGTGTCATTCTTTTCAGGTCCAAAAATACCATTTCCAAGTTAACACCGCTTCATGATAACGAATATAACATGGATACAAATGGGTTTGTATACTATTAATTTACAGAACAGAGGCTTTATTACATAAATTAGCATTGATTTTTTTTCCATTATGAAATCCAGAAGAAAAGCACATAGGGATTTGGTCTATCAAATACATCCACTATTTCTGTGAATACTGTTAATTATCATTTTTATACATTAAAAATTAAAGTTGCAGTCATGTATGCAGAGCAGTTAAAAAAAAAAGTCCCAAGTAATGGCCAATATGGCAAAACCTAGTGATATACATCTAAAAACAGCTTAAAGACAGTAATATTAGAATTAATGTCAAGCCTTTTTTTAAATGTTGAATTTGTAAGTGGACAACATCTTATGGTGTCAGTTATCTTCTCTGAAAAAAAAAAAAGATATACCTTAAATTCTGAAGACATAAAACATTTATTGTCACGCCATTTATACAGAAAGTACTAGAATAGGGTATGGATTAAAAAGCAAATCATTGAATCATAGAATGCTCAGGGCTGGAAGGGACCCCAAGGATCATAGAGTTCCAACCCCCCTGCCACAGGCAGGGCGACCGACCTCCAGGCCTGGATCTACACAAGGTTGCCCAGGGCCCCATCCAACCTGGCCCTGAACACTTCCACCACATCTCTTGGCAGCCTGTTCCAGCACCAATCATAAAGTGTAAAAACATAGATCAACTGCATGTGGGCATACAGTGTTTCCATTGAATAAACAAGCCCAAGAGAATTAAACCTAACATTGGAGTGATAGATTTTTCTTAAAATACCATCATCATAGCTTGTTTTTCAGATTCACGGAAACCGTGCATTTTATTACAAACCATAAAACTTGAGGTTTTTTTAATGGAAGAAACACTGATCAGCAATAAAATGTAGTTGTTTAGTATAAGCTATGTTAAACCAGTTGTTTAGTATAAGCTATGTTGAACCAAACCATATCAGATTTTCCTCTAGAAAATTGTAAATAGAAGTTATAAGATTCAGCAATGTTTAGGCCCCAGATGACAACTAAATAAAACTGATGCATTAGAAGTATGTTTACTCCCGGTACTGTGTTGAATTCTCTTGACTGTTCCTATTATGTGTGATTTAAATAATGTGTAATTAGAAGGATACAAAATTTTTATTGCATATAATTAGAATAAAATGAATGTGACACAAAAATCAGCACGCTATAAAACATACTAAGCTAGATTCACTTTGGCAGATGCAAAAGCAGTTTTAAACGCTCCCATCTATTCGTTCAGATTAGCTTAGCCTCCAAAATAAATGTGAGTAATCATAGGGTTTACTCTACCATCATACAGTGCAAATCCTGGCAAACATGAAAATAAGTGATAGTCACTCTCCTCAGATCCTTTCCTGTACTTGACATTGTACAAAAGCAGCACAAAGATCATAAAACATGTTCTGCACAAAAGTAATGCCTTAGCACTCTTTACACTCTCTTTGCAATCTTTCTGTGCCTGTCAAGGTAGGACACATAGCTGCAATACCATAAAAACTTTGCAGCACTAAATACTGATATATGCAGCTCAACTTGCCACGTATTTCTGTAGATTGCTGATAAAGCATATGTAGCATTGAAATACAAAGGGCGATTGCTGAGTTTTAGTTATAGGCATTCTGTTAAGCACAGATTATTCTGCAAGAGTCACTCATTTATTTTTCAAGACATATCACTCAAACTGAAGAATACAGTTTTCAAAGTCACAGTATATTTTTTCTTCAAACACCAATTAGACTGAGGGAATTTCCACAATATTATGTTTCATCAACTCATCAAAGCCCTTTAGGCTATTCACAGTAGAAATTCATAACAAAATGAACTAAAGCCTTTCAGAGAGAAACAGCATATACACAGACCTATACAAAACAGGAAGCTACTCTATTAATCTTTCAAACAGCGTAAGAGTGGAAGTGCAGAATTTTCCTGTCTGCAGAGTATGCCTTCTGGAGAAGTAGATGGGAACGTAGCTCTACACACATGAAGTGTGGTAAGCAGAATCAGAACTTCAACCAGTATGGGTTTGTTCAAGGTCAGTAGCTAGCTGTGGAGGTAGAAAAGGGAAAAACCCAACCCCAACCCAAAACACTTTATAGCAGTATTTCTGCAGTCCATTGTTTATTGATTTGTAACAAAGCCAAGGCCTTATTAGATATGGAAAAAAAAAAAGAGCCAAGCAGTAATGCTCCCTGCAAAACTCTGCTATGCATCCCTTGCCAAAATCATTAAACTTTGTAAGATGACTAGGCAAATATATATATATATGTATGTATATATACATATGGCTATCTTGGCAGACAACGGAACATGCTAGAAGGTAAATCTTCATGTTTTTGGTGATCAGACAGGTGGAGCTTGCCCTGTCCTGGCTATTGTTACATGACCTCTTTATGAAGGATATAGAAGGAAGGATTTGATACCACACACACCTATATATGATAGGTGTCTCTTAGGAAGTAATTTAGGATATGTTTGTACTTCATTACTTAGGATTTTTGTTAAGCATTGAAATGCAGACGCCTAACTGGGTAACATTAGCAAAGTAAATAAAGACTAAGAAAAAAAGCAAAGCCCACCTTTTATCTTCTTTCAAAGGTGGTACATTTCCCACAATTAGTTCCAAGGTATTTGCAGTCCCTTAAGAAAACCACGACTGAAAAAAACCCCACACGAGTTCAGTACTTCGTGAGGGGCAGCCATGGGTGATACGTTAAATGAACCAAGGTGGGAATAAAAATAAACATTTTACATGTAGCGTAGCAAAAGAGAGTGTCTTTCGTTTGAACCTTACAGCATGTATTAGTAATAATTTCTAAAGGTTTTGGAAAAAAAGGATGTGAGAAGGAGGTTTTGCAAGGTGGGACTTGGTGACTTGTGCACCAGTGGGTTCTGCAGTGTAAGAAAGAGAAGTGTTTCTGCTGTTTCTGCCTGATAACTACAACTCTCTTACCCACCTGCCAGAGAAGATGATGAAGCTCAAAGTTAAAAAGCTGAGAAGCTCTGGGCTGTTAGTCGGTGCTGCGGGCTGCTTCACACACTCCTGGCAATTTTTCCTCTCATAACTTGCCAACACAGGCCCGTGTGCTCCAGCTGCTGCCATTGACGGATGGGCGCTGACTTACGGTAGCAACGGGCCTGTTAACAGCTTAAAAATCCCTACAGAGCTTGGGGAGGAGCTCGAGCGCTCGGGTCCGTGGGGCTGCCGACCCCCGTTCGTGCTGCCCAGCCCAGCACGCGCCTGCCGCGGCGTTTGGCGGGAAATTCCGCCCGCAGCACGAGGCCCGTCGCTGCGCTCAGCCGAGGCGGCGCTTATGAAGGACGGCTCGTTCAGAGGCTCCGCTGGCCGGCTACGGGCGGAGGTGAGCTGGTGATGGAGGTTGGCGGTGCCCGATTTGTCCGTGATGTAGGCGGCTTGAGAGCGTCGGCCGCGGAAAGGGGACGGTCGCCATGTCGCGACATACCCGCCCTCCCCGACAGGCGCCTTGCGGCTCCGTCCGAGCCCCTTTGCCGCTCCGCTGCTGAAATACCACCGCGACCGCGGCCCCTTCGTGTCCCCTCTGAAAGCAGCCGCTCGTCCCGGTGCGGGGCAGCCCCGAGCCGGGCAAACGGGAAGCTCCTCAGAGGATCTCGGAGCTGGAGAATGTTTTAAATCACAGTAGAGCCGTGTATCTTCCTTAGCTCTGAAGTTGTTGCCTTGGGGCTCATCTTGGTGGAAATGGTGAATCCTTGCAGAAAATAGATGCTTTGGCAGATAAAAAAATAACTCCTATAAGGAAGAAAGTACCAAAGAGGCTAAAAACCCCCCACAAACGCTGAAGTTTGAACTTTTGTCATCTATATTTTACGTAGTTGGGTCTTTTTGTTGAAAAATCAATGGCAAGCCTCCCACTGCGTTCAGCTGAGCTAAATTTCTTTTGTTGTCCCCTTAATATCTATAGATTTTGAAATGCTAAATTGTTTTGTATGTTGAGCTTTTATCAGTTTTGGTGCTTAGATAAATATTACTTGTAGAATTTTCGACTTTCTCTGTTTTGAGATTTAAACCAAAAAATTTTTCCCTCTTTATGTTCAGGAAATTTCCCCATTCTTTTTGTGTAGCTAAAGTCCATACCTCTATCAGCCTCGTTGTATCAAAATAGGCTACAAAGAACTCTCAGTTTGAAGCTCTGTCCAATTCTACAAATGACTTGAAAGATTCTTTGATGTCATATTTTTACTTCTGCTCAGTGTTGCCAGGAGGTAAATATGCGTGTGAATGAGAACTGAAAAGAAATTGAAAGAGGTCTGTCCAGAACTAATTTGGTGGTAAACACTGTACTTCAGAATGGTCAGTCCTTTTTATGAAGGAAACCCTGTTCTGAAAGAATGGAGTCAGCAAAATGCATTAACTTCAAGGCCCTACAGCACTGCCACTCCAAATACAGCAATTTACAAACTTCTGATACGGTTTTTAGAGAAACGAGTTTTGAATTATAAAGGAATTGGGGATGGGGGGGAAGGAACCTTAGAGTATCACCTACGTTTTGCTACTGGCTGAAGTTTGGAATCAAGTGAAATCAAGCAGATTACACATTTCTTCTTTTAATTGGTACTTATGCATTTTTCCTTTTTTTCCCCCCTACCTGCTTCATGTATGCATTCGGTTTTCTTCTGCAGTACAAATAGGATATGGCACAAATGGGCCAGAGGAAATACGAGTCAGATATTTTCAGTACGATGAAGAAACACATGTAATTATTAGTATTATGAAATTCATAAGCTGAGTAAGTAATACTTTTATCATCAAGGTAGTAGTTAGCTTTGGCTTAATTTGCCTGTCAAATGTGTTCTTAATTAAAGCCACTGCTAACTTCAAGGATTACAGTAGAAGATGATGGTAAGAGCTAATGATAGCACCAGAAAATTCTAGTGTGCTATTACAGCTGTAGTAAATTGTTCTTGTTGACTTAACTCCATAGACAGAATTTTTATGGCTAATTACGTTTTCTTTCCTTGTGAAATACTTTATTGTCTTACATAGCTCTTCATTTAAATGACTGTATAGGTTAATGACTTACGGATAAGTAGCCTAGCATCTTCTGTCATTTTATTCATAAACCTTCTTATAGTAAGTCTTTACATTGTATGAGTTGTTATTTCCAGTAACAAACTGTTATTCTGTTAAAAATGTAGAAATACAAGGTAGAAACATTCAGAACTTGTAGCTCAGAATATGGTAGGTTTTGATTTCAGGTCATTCAGAAAGCTATCAGCACTGTCTTCAGCAGAATCCTCTGAACTAAGTCAAAGTGTATGAGTCAGAGAGAGCTGCTGACTGTCAGGGCAACATGTTCTGGGTGCCTTCCAGCTAAGGGAAGAGAACAGGGTCTGATCGTGAGCGTTCTTCTTAGTTGCAAGGGTTTTGAACTTCAGTATGCTAATACGATAAAAGCAGTTGAAATTCTGTTACCCTTTTCTGACTAACACTGAAGTAAAATTAAAAAGCTTAATCTCAAAGTGTTCATCTTTGGCTTATGAGCATTTAGAATTGAAAATTTAGCTACTTTTGTAGGTAAGGGTCTTAAGAACTTGCTTGGATGCAGGCTTTCCCACTGTTGGACTGTTTCTCTATTGATACTCTTGTATAACATTTAGTGAAATACAATAAGAAAGCATAGGGAAAGGAGGAGAATTTGTGGTAGGTTTGGGGTTGGTTTTTTGTGGGGAAGAGGTGCTTTGTGTGGAGGAAGACTATAGGCAGGAAGTGTTTGTACTCCTTATTCTCAGAAGTTGTTAAGTGGTACTGTGACAAATAGCTGATTTGGTACGATAAGAAGAATGAGCAATTTTCTGCTGAGATAGTTATGTTAATTAGAAGCTAGCTTAATAAGTCTCTAGTTCAGTGATACGCTCTGTAAATGCCTTGTATTGTCAAGCCTTCCCTACCAAACAGAACTCTTTCAATGGCTTCAGTCTTTTAAATATCTTAGGTGAGTCAAGAAAATGGTGACTTCTCAGCTCAGGAAAACTGAATTACTTTCTTGAATCCTCTGCTGAGAACAGAAGCATGGTCCTGCTGCTAGGGGATAGACCTCTTTCATGAATGAGGAGAGTCCTTTGGCATTATTTTCCAGCTCTGTTTTATACCAGTG
The DNA here is from genome assembly GCA_013400835.1 of Zapornia atra. Classification (NCBI taxonomy): domain Eukaryota; kingdom Metazoa; phylum Chordata; class Aves; order Gruiformes; family Rallidae; genus Zapornia; species Zapornia atra. Next base: position 99,049 of record VZTU01026307.1, read on the forward strand.
AATACTGCTGAACCTCTCAAGATCTAAGATGACAGTTTCAAAGCCATAACTTGGTAAGCGTGGAAAGAAATAGAGGTGTCCTGGTCTTCTCCTTGATGGAACTGCAGTGTGTTCCAGAAAGCAAAGAAAGAGAATTCATTTCCTTAATTTTTGAGGAGTAATCAGACTTCAGGCTAGATTGATGTACTCCCCAGAAAAAACTGCAGTTTTTGACAGTTCTTTCTTCCAATTTTTTTTGAACCATGAGAAGAGAGAGGTATAGATAGGTAGGCTCTATATTCTTTGCACTCCTCCTCTTCTTCCTCTCTTCTCTTCTACAGGGTTCTTGTACAAAAATGTATTTTTGGATGTCTTTCTTGATAGTCTGGAATGTATCTGACAGAAATAGAATAAAAGTCTGGATCAGGCATTTCATCATGATATTGATACACATTTTTGATTATTATTCTTGCCTACAAGCACCATCAATGTCATATTCTGCAGCTAAATCAATTAAAACAGTTCTGGATTAAAGTTCTACAGAACACACTCTAATTGCTGCGCTGACTTGGTAGTGTGAGCAAGGAGAGAGCTGCCATACTTGATCTCATTTTCAAGCACCAAAGCAATTCATTTTTAAGATCACTCCCTTGCTCCCTTTGTGCAATATTTTGATTTGACAAAATTAAAAGCAAACCCAAATTTGTTAAGGTATAGTCATGCTGCTGTGATTTTTTAAAAAACCAGATCTGCTTTTGTAGATTACAAAATGAGTGAAAATAGGTTATATTATGATTTTGTTGTTGAAATTAGGGTTCATTAATAATTGTTAACTTCATTAATGCATATATAATAACACATCTTAAATATCAGATATTCTTTTGGGTGTAAGAATTTTGGAGAAAGGGAGTTCTCAAAAGACTATTGACAAATATGTTACATGACCCTACTTTTTCTCCAATACATTTGTTTGCTTTTTTTTTTAACCTTCATTAGTTGATGGAGAAGTAAGTAGCTGAAATGATCTGTTGGATATCCACTGGTTGACAGTTTGTTGGTATCTTTGAGCCTTAAGATAAAATGCTTTTGTTGCACGATGTTACTTTTAGATCATAAAAAGAATTAAAATCACTTAACTTATAAGTAAATCTTCCTTGAAAAAATATGTTGTACTAGTTGTAACTTTGAGGGTTTTTAAAATTAAAAATAAATACTGGGGTTTTTTAAGGATTAGCTAAAGTTGACTTTCCTGTGGCTGAAAGAAATGGAAAATTTTATCTAGAGAAAGCATTGGTTTGGAGTGGAAATGGAAAATGTTTAAAACAGGCTGTTTTCAAATGATGATGCTATATCGGTTAGCTGTGTATTAGCCATGTACATAGCTAATTACATATAGCTATGTGGTTACCCATGGTATTGCAATGAGGATACTCATTCATGATTTAATAAATATTTGATTTCTGCCAGATCTTTTACTGAAGAGTCTGAGCTCCATAAAACTGGAAGTAAATATTTCTGTCCGGGGCTTCCTCTAGGAAGTAGTTCTGGGAAAAGCTTTTATAATCTTAATTTTTTGGTTGCCTCCTTTTTTCTTGATACATTCACATACTAACTTTGTGTTATGGGCAGAAATATATTACATGTGCTCTTTTTCTCATCTGCTTTAATATGAAAAATAAGTTTTAAAAATCCTCATAATATCATCTCAATCACTGTTCAACCTGTACTCAGTTATATCACAAGTGATATTTTTTTATTGGGTTGTACTTCATGTTTGCTACCTATTTAACTTTATTAATGTTTTGCAAGAAGTCTTTGTTAAAGATTTCCAGTTTCTAGTACCAGTTGCCTTTGAGCAAAGATGACTTTTCTGATGATCTAAGACTTGTTTTTAGGTATACAGAAATAATAGAAACATGCAAGGCAGTCTTATTCTTTCAACAGCCCAAAACTTGACCTGACTTCCCCACCTTACCTCTGCATTTTTCAAAGCTTTCTGTTCCTTGGGGCTTTCTATTCATTTTACTCTCTCAGAAACCATACCATTATCTTGCCCACAAATGAATATGTTGAACTCTGCCAAACCTTTGTCTGATGCTGTCTCACAGACAACGCTTCTGTCCATTTCTCTGGAGAACCTCACACCAAGCACTACCCTCTCTTAAGCAGTGCCTACAGCACTGCTTTTTATAGTGCTCACAGACAGTCATATGCCCTGGCTTAGTTTCCAAGCCTGTTTGCATTGATTCTAAGCAGCTGCGGCACTCCTTGGAGCAAAGGTTAGCTCTTGCTTGCCAATTGTAGCATTGACAAGAATGCATAGACCTTTACTGTGGAACAGGAAAGCTTTCTAATTCTTTTTGTGAATTTTGCTTTTATAACAATCTTAAGAATGTAGAAATTAGGCAACGTGCATCTTACATACTATTCCAATGAAAGTTCTTCACAGTGAATGTTTACATTTTTTCTGGGGTCAGATGATACTAAAATGATCCCTAGTAGAGCAAATTTGCACAACTCTGATATTTGTGCCATTGGATTTTAGCATTGGCAGGTCTTTCAAATCCAGGGTAAGAACTTCTGAATACCTACAAAGATAATCACAATTGAAAATTTGATCACTGAAATACCTTCTCAGCTTTAAATCTGTTTGGTTTTTGGTTTTTTTTCTGTGGTTTTAAATTATAATAGGCAAATGCATTAAAAAAAAAAACCAACAGAAAAAAGCTAGTGTGTCCTGCCACTGCAGGAGTATCAATGAAATGGGAAACTAAATTTCTTAAATGTATCCAATTTCACTTGCTCTCTGATCAAGAGGTTGATCACAAAATTCAGAGGAAGTCAATATAGATGTTATAATTGTTCCACCTTTAGAGACCTTTAAAGTAAGATAAGTATTTCTTCCTCCTAACACATTCCATGTAGTAGTTGATAGTAACAAAGATGTGGATATGTCTCCCAAATAGACTACCATTGAAGGTGTATTCTAATCCTGTTTCTGTTACTTTTTAGGGTGGCCTGACACATTTTGTTCCAATCCTGTGAACAGATAGTGCATGATACATGATTTATGTGGCTTTGTTTAAAGCTATCACGTTGAATTCCTGGTTAGTTGTTCCAGAGCTTGGGTTGCAGCAAAACATGGTAACATTCCTTTCAGGTGGGGAAAATACTTGTTACACACAAATGACTGATACATTATTTTCAGATATGAGTTACTGTAATCATTAATGCCTAAATGTAGGTGGAAATTGATTTCACACATTATATAGGTATTAACAGACATAAGAACGGTGTGCTAATTATTTAGATACTTTGGAGGTTTTTTTGACTGTCAAGTCAAAGTTTGAGAAGTCAAACTGTATTTATAGAAGTGGATTAAAAGATTCTATTAAAAAGTAAAATTTAAATACAATGTACACTTAAAAATGAAAGCTATGCAGACTTTCAGGTAGATCATGTGTGTATCTACAGCAGTTGTGTGAGAACGAATCGTGTAACCAAAGCTGTAGGTTCAGTTTGGAAAAAAGAAGGTGCAGAAATATGACTGAAGCTTCTATGCTCATGAAGGCAGTGGATAAAAGGAACGTGGAGCTGTAACTTGCCAAATATCACAGTACTAAAACTAAATGGCACTCAATTAAGGTAGAGGAGGTGAATTTAAAACAGATAAAGTGTTGCTTTATGCAGTGGGCATTGAACTTTTGGAATTTACTGGAGATTGTAGAGTTGGATACTGTAAGTAGGTTCAAAAAGGAATTGTTGTCATGTATAAAATGATAACTTAGAAAAGGAGTAGGTCAGTAAGTGCCTTCCAGCACCCCTAACACAACATTTGTAGATGCTGTGAGAGTATGCTGGGAGAAACTGACAGGTTATGTGTGTTTTCCCTAAATAGCATTTCCTTTTGCTACTCTGAAGTCTTGTGTTAGGTGTACCTTTTGTCTGATTTAGCAGGACAAAGTTCTTAAATATAAAACTCAATTTTTCTCTCCAAAATATTTTTCTGCTGGCAACCCCTTAGGAACTTAAAACTAATATGAAAAAGGAAGAGCACTTTCTCAATTATTGTAATTTTTTTTTGTGTGTTTATGTTTATTTTTGCTTTTTATAGGCATTTGGAATATCAGTATGCATCTCTTATCAGTGTATAGTAATGAAAATGTCAGATATTTACCATAAAATAACTCATGACTGGTTTTTTTGACTGCTTTTGAGTCCTTGCCAGCGATTAGACTATGAGTATAATTTTCTTTTAATGACTTCATATTGGGTAGCCCTGCACTCTAGTTTACCCAGATCTGTGCCAGAACAAATCAAATATGAAGTGGATGTCTTATTTGTTTTGGAATTCTGAATGTAAAATAGCTTATGGATATTTTAAGAGAGTATGTTCTGTGTGCTGTCATCAACGATAATCCTCTGTTCCTCCAGTTATTCAGTGTATCAGCACGTGTTCCTCAGTGGTACACACGTTTTTCTGGAAGATGTTGCTACTTACACCCCACTTAGAGAACTGCAAAGCAGCTAGCTCAAATGTACCATCTTTTTTTGTTTAATATTATCTGAATGACTTTTCAGATACCGGTAACTTTCAATAAACCAGTAATGCCTTGTATGCTACTTGCTGTATTACCCATAGGCAGTGCTTATTTTATACAGATATAAATAGCAGAATGTGAATATATTTACACAGGAGTTTGTAATTCTGAATATTTGGGTATTCGGGCCAAGAACTGTTGGAAGTACTGTCACTTCTGAGTGTTCAGGCACAGCACAGCTTTGTTTGTAGATATAAAGCCATACATGCATGCATACCATTAAATTGAAATTTTGAATGTTGAAATTAAAAATAAATTACTTTAAAACTAGTCCTTAAAAATGCAGTATTTTTTGTGCAGAAAGGAGTCTCAGGTCATTTTTAAAACCTTTATGTAACACTGCCATGAGCTTTTATTACTTACGTAGCTTTACCAACCTAAATATGAATGTGCTCTTTAATTTTTTTTTGTTTAGTTTTTAGACTTAGAGGGGAAAAATCTGAAAAGACCATCTGTCTTGTTATGTCTCTGAGAAGTGTTTGAGTGGTTTCTTTATGAAAGATAGCATGTTGTCACTGATCTTTAGAACCTCCAACAGATTATTAAAAAGTTAAGGTGTAGAGTGTGGACGTATATGCCCTCAAGCAGAGTTGACAATTCAGATTCGGTAGTCCTAGATTGGCTGAAAGGATTCTTTTATGTCTGTTGGGTCAAGCTGAACCTTTGGCCTATATGCTGGACCAAAAGTATTTGCTGGGTGCCTGATAGGACTTCTGCTTAATTCACCCAACTCATTCAAGTATTCCTTAATACATTAATTTCTGTTATTTTCAGGCACTTCTGTTCTTTATAGCAATAAAGATGTGCCCGTTCTTGTAAAGGAAAAAAAATCTTTCTTAAATGAATTATTGTGTTCCTGCCTTTGGCTGAAGCATATCTCAGTTAAGATTGTGAGGAAACTTGCTATGCAACTCTGGAAGAGAAGCAAAATTGCACCAGAGATTAATAGTCCTGTTGACTTCTTTCACAGACTTTTTTCCTAATGCCTGTCTGAGAAGGTGATTACCTACAGCACTGATTGGCAGCAAAATTAACTCCAAATGGGTACTGTATATGAGGTCTGTGAAGCATTCCACCAAAAGTCCTCAGAACCATCTGCTAGTGAGAACTCCCAAGATAATATGCTTCAGGACTTTATTTCAATTTTCACATCCATCTGTTCTGATCATTAGACACATCTGATCTCCCTGTTGGAGAGGCTGTCTCTGCCTGAGAGAGGGGCAGGGTGGGCGATGCAGCTTTATGTAAGTGTTCCAGAACTCTGACCCCTCTCCTTCTGTCCTCCCCATAAAACTGTGCAAGAGGTGTGTGGTTTTTTGGCAGCTAACACAAATAAGAGAGTTGTATTTTAATGAACATAAAGGAGGATATTTATTTTCATTCTGGTAGCATTTGGAGAGTGGTATCTAGCTTTTTGAGTACATTTGATGCTAGCTTTTCCAAGAGGATGCAGAACTCTACCAGCAGGACTCAACTGCAAGATTTGAGGTATCATATTAGTTAGATTGTGGTATTGTTCTATGCTTGCTATGTAGGAGGTGCAATGTTTTACCTCTAGATAAATTATGACCAAATAAGTAGGCAGTTTTTGCTGTCAAACTTAAGTGGTTGGAAATTTGATCATGAATGGTTTTGTGCTGGATTTATTTTTGCAAGTTTCTGTCAATTCCTTTAGTAATCAGACACATACACTGTGAATCGGATTGTATCATAATGGCTTCTTCTATACAGATTTGACAGTAGTGATACAGACATTTTCTCACATCTCTTACCAATATCTTCTTTCTATAAGGCTAATTCAGAAAATCCTGATCATTATCTTTATGTCTTGACTTGGCTCATACTACCCTGAGTATAACTGCCTTTGTGAGTACGTCAAGATGCTCTCTGGAATGTGTATCCTGTACAACATTATGTTTGGGAGAAAGTATTTACTTGTAGCAGAACAATGTTGTCCCCCTCATTCAGTATCTAGCCACATCATTAATTTGTGTTAGATATTTCTAGGTTCTCTGTGGCTCTTACTCTGATATTTCTGTCTTCCCTCTGAACTTACCTTATGCCTTGACTAGGAGTCTTCTGAAAGGTCTTAGTAATGCTTCAGTCCTTGTCATGAAAGTCATTCTGTTACATGACTTCATCCTATTGCTGAGAATTAGACTTTTTCTTTCTGAAATGTCCAGAATGCTCTTTGCTTGTGTTGCTAAAGACAGGTTTTTTTATTACTTAAAAAAGGGGGAATGGGACACATTAATCCTCATGTGGCCATATTCCACAAGAATGTGTTTCATTCTCATTTGGGAAAAGCAGGCTTGAAATTTAAAGCCATGGGAACAATTACATAGGCTCGTTAGACTTAGTTAATATTAAGTTCTTTATTCTGAGTTGATTTTATTGTAAGATTAATAATTTTTTTCTTTTCTGCAACTTAGAAAGTGACTTGCAACACTGCTGAACTCTTGCCATATATAAACTTTTTTTTTTAAACTATCAGACCAAATACTAATTTAGACTTTGGGAGAAGAAAATACCCTTGAAAAGTAATAGGAAAGTTTTGTAGGACTTTCAAAAGGTGTGAACTATTTTGTCATTATTCTAAGTGAATAATACAGGAGACATTCAACAAAGCCAGACAACGTAGTAGCTTCAGGAAAAAGCACATCCCAAGAAGGACCATCATGAGCCAAGCTCATAAAATATTGGTTGTCCCTAACAGGCAAGCTTCTGCTCTTCTCAAAGGAGCATTCACAACTTAAATATGGACTGGAGAGCAAGAATGAAGTTGACTGCAAAAATACAGCTGTTCTTCCAGTCTTGTTTCCCTGAATTCCTCACTTGACAAATAAATCTTTGGATAAGGAAATACACCTTTCTTATGACATCTTTAGCCAGAGACATCTCAGATATGAGTACATATTAGGTACATTTATGTACTTCATTTATTCTTTAGACTATCAAAAATAAAGTTCTGTCACTAGTTCCATTAATTTATATTTGTTACCTATTTAAAATAAGCTGTTAACCTGTAAGGAAAGACAAGTAAGCAGTTTATTTTTAACTGAAAGTGTTGGAAATGCACAGAATGAATTAGAGCTGCAGGACAGTAATAGCTTATTCTACTACAAAACTTTCTTGGTCTGTTACTCTCACTGCAGAAGAGCAGTGTGTTGATAGGCAAGTTAAATAAAAAAATGTCTGTCAGTGTTTTTACATGGAAACAGATTTATCTATTAAATGATTTTAAGAACCATTTTATCTACTTACAAACACCTCCTATCACTATTCATATTTTATTAAAGAAATACATTTTTTCTGATTTATTATTTGTGAACTAGAGTGATTTAAAAAAAAAGACTTCAAAACTTGTGCTTGAGTAGGTATCTCAGGGAACATGCTACTCTTTGAAATTCAACATTAACTGTATAATAATAATTAATTTTAAAATGAAATATTCAATCCCTTCACAAAGCTAAAAGTAGGAAAATGAATGTCTCTGTCATAGCTCCTACTACAGCTGTGACAAATTCTGTATATCTCTTAAGGATCTCAAAATACAGTTGTTAATATTGCTTTTGCTGTGCTGAGCTGAACATAAAGGTGCACAGAGCCCAGACAGGGGCTAGAGGGATGTTGCATTCCAGGAAGGTTTCCAAATGAACAGATAAGCTTTGTGTCCCATGCACAGGCCTTCAAGATTCCTGGCATCTGCTAAAACTATACCCTACATCTCCCTGTGACTCAAACCCAATTCCATTCACAGCTGAGGGAGCATTATTCAGATGGTCTGTGAGGTTTTTTGGGTTCTGATTAGGCTCAAAATTTAGTCCATCTTATTGACTTGTATTAAGCGGTATCAATGAAGGGGTGTCTGTTTTCATGGCAGAACCACGTGTCACTCAACTTTTTTTTTTTCATATATCACTAGAATTTGATGTTTTATAACTTGAGATCTAACAGGCTTTCCTAATAACCCCTCCTCTTAAGTTTTAGAAAAAGAAACATGTATAAATACATAATATAAATAGTGCATACTCCCGATTTTATCCTGCCTGCCGTCCATCACTGATCATGCCTTCTGGGTCTCTGCTTTTAATATCGAAAGCAAAACTAAAGATGCTCCACAGCATTAAATGCATTTTCTCGGTCTGGCCACTAGATGTCACACACCCATCTGTGAATGTGCGGCATAGCTTAACACCGATTCTTTATCTCCTGTATTTTAACACTTTCTTTATATCCTGTTTATAAAGATTGTCAGATCCCACCCACCCCACCGCCCGAAATCTAAAATAATATTTGAAAAAGTATTTGTTTCTTAATGACAAATATTTCTGCCTTTATAATTTTCTCTTCTTTGACTAACTTGATAATCAAACTATTTGTGTTTTGTGATAAACACTCGTTTGGATTTTCTTCACAGCTTTACTGTTTTCTTCCTCTTTTAAGTAATAGCTTTTCCCTTTTGTTGTTGTTGTTGCAGATGTTTATTTTTGTGAGTGAATAGTAAAATAGGAGATACAAATTTTAAAAACCCACAGGAATTCTAGAAGTCTATTAATCCTTTTTTGGTTGTGGCAAATTCCTGAAAGTACTGTTACCTTATTAATATTCCTGCTAGTAAATTAGTTTTTTGGAGGCCTTTCACTAGTCTTCAGGCCACGATTTTCTTTCTGGACACAGAAGTCTATTTCTGAACTGTTACTGCTGTGAAAAAGATCTGATCTACCTCTTCCAGTCCGTCTTTTCCACTGTCAGTTTATTTTTATCCCCTCTTGTAAGGGTAGCATGTTTCGTACTTGGTACTGTGATATATCATTCTTCTGTGTGGTTTTTGTGGTGGTGGGGTTTGTTTGGGTTTTTTTCTTCTTTCCTTGGCTTGCATAATCTGTGAACTTTGTATTTCCTTCTTCCAAAATCTTCATTTCTTTGGTCATCTTATTCTTTCTCATAATAACCTGACACGTACTCTTCCTGAAAGAGGGTTCAGGGAAGTGGCAGAATGAATGTACATAACACCAAGTTACAACAGAAGAATAGCTCTGGCAAGTCAGACTATCAGTCCACCTTCCCTTTTCTGATCACTCCTTACTAAATGTCTGGCAAAGAGTGTATAAAGAATGCCACCAGGTAGTCATACTTCTTTAGGATGCTCTCCCAGCTTCCAACAGTTTGTAGATACAGGGGCTTCCTTTACAAGCAAAGGTCTCAATAGTTTGTTTTTTTCCAGAAATTCTTTGGTTGCTTTTGGACCCATAAGAACTTGTATGTGATGTGGTAAAGATTTCTTCAGTGTAAATCCATACACTATGAAGTATCTTTTGTTAGTCTAGGGCCTATGGTGCATAAATGTTATTTGGTGCCACTTAGTTCTCATGCTAAAAAAGACAACAGAAATCATTCCCTCTTCACTTTCTCCATGTCAGTCAAGATTCAGTAGTTCTACAGTTTACCACCTTGTCAGCCATCCTTTTTGTGAGCTAAAGAACTTTACCTTATGTAGTGATACTTAAAAGTCATTCAGTACCTTGATTCCTTGTTGCCTTTTTTTTTTCCCTTCCCTTCTGTTGTTCTTGTGTTTGTGGAACAAAAATGCATGCAGCCTGTAAGATTCCTAACAATAGCAGGACTTCAAGCAAAAATATACAAAACTGGTGATACACAGTGCAGTTTCTCACTGAACCACACAACTCAGACCATACAGCTCAGACCCGTCCCAAAGCTGGAATGTCTCTGAGCTGTGCCCCCCACCTTCTCATTAGCAGGGCAGTATGAGAAGCTGAAAAGTCCTTGACTGCTGGGCAGCAACTTGGCAACATCAGTGTGTTATCAACATTGTTCTCATCCTAAATCCCATACACAGAACTAAGCGAGATACCAGAAAGGAAATTAACTCTATTCTAGCTGAGCTCAGGACATTACCTCTTCCAGATAATTTATGAACACATTGCACAGCAAAAAACAACCAGAGACCATTTTGGGATTCCATTAGTGAAGTGCCTTTACTGAGAAAACAGACAAAATATCTATTCTCCCATTTTCTTTTCCTGTCATTGACTTTATCACTCGAGGACCCATATTCCCTGGTTTTCTTCCTTTAAGAACTTGTAGTAGGGAACTAAGTGTTTTTTCAGAAATCCAAGAAGATTGTATTAAACTGATTTCTTTGTCCAGATACTTGCAGACTTCTTCAGGGACTTCAAGTGAAAGTAACAATCTTTCAGTCTATATTAATTCTCCACAGTAAGCTGTGATTTGCTATTCCCATGACTTGAAGGATCTTTGAAAAACTGCTTCTTCAAGACAGTGATTCTGCAGCAATGCAGAGATCCATTTTCTCCATACTAGCACCATACATTCCAGCACTGTATCCTAAATCTCTTCTGGTACAGCCTTTACACTATAATTGTGGGTTTTTCCTCAGCTATGACATTATTTATCCCAGTTACACAACTTGCATGTTTAGAGACAGCAAGAGAGAGGTGAGATTATTCTTCTGTGCAAGTTCCTTTGAAAGAAAGAATGTCACTGTTGCCCTGTGCTGTGCGCTGCCGCTCTGCAGTCTAAAAATGTCAGTCTTCCACACAGACAGCAATCTGCAATCAGAAAAAAATCAGAGTGAAGAAGGAAGTCCCTTCTCTTGTGGATAGGTAGTTAGATGGGGATTAGATTTTTGTTGCTGTGGTGTGGTTTGGTTTTTTTTTCTTTTTTCTTAGGAGCCTTGTTTGATCTCTGTGCTCTTAAACTGCTGCTTTTTTTCATTTTACTTTTTTTAGGTGAAAAGTTCACCTGTTGAAACCTTGATGGCTCATTTAGCATCAACCCATGTGTGTCATTTCATTTCCCCAAAGCTTTAAAAATATTTAACTTTAAAAATACCTTTTCATTACTGCCTACATTGTTTTTTTCTGAATGGAGGGCTAATAGAATTGAGTTATTGGTTTGTCCTAAAGATGATATGTTCACTCTAGTAACATATCTAGACTATTCACATGAAAAACTTGTTGGGCTATCCAAAGATTTTCTACATACTTAATTGGTGAATCTTCATTTGTAACTCTGACTGCAGTTCTCCTCTTGAATTGGAATTATTCTAGTTAGTATTGCCTTAATTGCAGATGCACAAATTAAAATTAGAGTAGCCATAACAGAGTTAACATCTCTCCTTCAGTAATCAGTGCCTTAATCAGTAATTCTGCTCAATTTTTATGCTTTGTCTTTTGCTTAATACTTTTTTGCTATGTTTAACTAGAGAACATCTTATACCTCCTTATATTCTGTGTAGCATTTCTAACTGCTGCCATGAAAATGTCCCAAAGGTCATTGAAGAAACGCAGTTTCTTTGTTAATGACGCCGTTTCTCCAAGAATTATCACCATAGGCACAAATTTTCTACCACTCTATCTTCTGCATCAAAGTTCACTTTGCTCAAGTTAACATCACAGTTGAGGAAATTTAACTTTAAAGAAAGAATTTCAAGGGGTATGTGGCCACTTCGCTCTCAGATATTCCCAAGTCAGTTTTTTATGAATGTTTTCAAGAACGGTGCTGCTGGATGAGCAATTCCCCCCTTCCCTTTGACTGTCCTTACTCTAGCATTTGATCAAATAAAAAAAGATTAAAATTAAACTGACAGAAAGTGTATTTGCAGTTGGTTATGCCAGTTTACGTTATAGTTTTATTTGGAAGTAAGTTTTAAGACAAACACCAGTTTCAAATGCTGATTTCAGTGGCCCTGAGATTTGTTAAGGATTTTGTAAGCTTATCATCAGAGGCCGCTAATTCCACTACCAGGAATATACAGAGGTAATTCTTAACAGTAAATTTTCTCCAACAAAGTATGCCTAAGAGTCTTTATTTTTTTTCCATTGACTTAACCTCTCTTGTTTCAAAAGTCTCTTAAGGTGCTGGTTTATTTCTCCTAATTCACTGTGGCAGGATGAAGCTCATTAAGAGCACCACTCTAAAGAGCGGTGTGGAGCAGAAGACATAGATTTTGTTCAGGAACCTGAGGGGACAGGTTTTGGACAACAGCAAACCATCAAGGTTTAGTCTGATAACACTACTCTCAGAAGGCTTTAATGGAACTTGCATTAATGTTCTGCAACTGTGGATCTGGTCCAGTGTGATTAAACTGTGTTCCAGGCAAGGTAAATGTCATGTTGAATAGAAACTGTCAAGTTGCAATACTATCCAAAAAGATCCGTATTTCTGAAGTAGTCAATTCACTTCATATGAACAGTACTTCATCTCTTCAGATGCAAGCCCTGGTATGTAGATACAGCAAAATCCGAGTGTGCTAGGAATATGTTGAAGATTTATCTTGTTTCCAGATGTGAAAGTTTGCTGAAGTTTAGAAGCCAAAAACTTATATTTATTCATGCTTTCCACCTTTTGACAAGAAAAAGTGATCCCCAAAACCTTCTGTTCTTCTTTCATGGAAGATTTTTCGATCAAGTTACTGAGATTCAGTTCAATGCTCTTCTATCACCACAGAGAATTTCAGATAGGCTTCTTTAAAGTTGTGAAACCCACTGTGAAACTCAAAAGCACATGAGATTTGAACAGAAGCCATAAAGTAGATTTTGAAACTGTAGGTCTCTTATTTTTGTGTGTCTGTTCAAGCAGATTACAGTTATAGATTTCATTATTACTTTAATGTCATGTGTTATGTTAAACACTTTATGCTTAATAAAAGATAGCATCAGGACTTTCTGAAATTTAGAAATAGTTAATGAAAGGGTTAAATGATATTTTATTTGCGTTTAAAACTTTTAAGATTCAAAGTCCCCAGTTTTCCTAAGTAATATTTTATTAATTAAGAACCTATAGGAGAATAATCTGCATTTTAGCTTAGGTAATGTAATAGCACACAAGTCGCCCTACCTGCTGAAACTTTATAGTTAGTCAGAGGCCTAATGTTTCCTGAACGATTACATTATGCATGTTAAATAGCAGTCGTAGTGAAAGGCAGAGAGCTACACTGGATTTCCTACAGATGCCTGGAGAGTATTCACATTTTGGTAGCTATAAAGAAAATTAAAGCAGTGTTCAGTTCAATTTATTTTATGATGTTTTCAAGTAATGCTTTCTAAAAGTGTTCATTATTTGTGAAAGTTTCACTTCTTTATTTGTACTGTCAACTTAGGCACTGTCATCTGGAGGTAGATACTGTAAATAGGCAGCTGGGCTCAGTGATCACTGCTAGACTAGAATCAAGGCTGGAAGTAAGTTAAAATGAGAGAAAGCTGAGATAAAAATTAGGAGTTGCACAGGGAATCTTCAAAACAGGAAAAAAGAGGGAGAGGGGAGCAGAATCATACTCAGGAATCATGCTTGGAATGAGAGAGTCACAGAGTCTAAATGCGTATTACACTGAAGGACAGGATAAGAGTTTATTTCAAGCAGTAGTATGCTGGCAGGCAGACTAGTCAGGTGTGGGAAGTAGAATCAAACAGATTATTAACTGGGTCTGAGAAACAAACCATAGAAATGTATTTACAACTGATCACAGAAAACTGAGACCTCACTTGGATGGTATCTCAGTGTTTGACAAAGTCAACATTCAGGCACACAAGACGATTCTTCTTGGCTGTTCAAACTGTTCACACTTTATTAGGCCTTGCTGGGAAAATTCCCCTTCAGTAGAACTCCAACTCGTCTGCCTCAAAGGGGGTGAAAATAACAAAACTGGATGTTTCAACCTCTTTGTAGAGCGGGATAATTCAGTTACCTCCCTGTTCTATGCCTTCAGTACAGCAATTCCTGCTTCTGTTTAAAAAAACACCTGAAACATTGCAATAGCCCTTTGACATTGCACGTAAAAGGTTTGTTGAGAAACTGGTATGACTGGAAAACTGAGTTGAAGCAGGGGCTGTGGGATAGTGGGAGAAATGTCTTTGTTTTCTCATAGCTACTGTTGAAAATGTTAAGAATTTGAATTATATATTAGCATAATCATTTCCTCAGTGATCACCTAGACCAGTAGTGTCCACAGCGGGGAGCACACACACCAGGAGGTACACAAGGTGAACCAAAGTTATGTGTGGGAAATGTCTTGTAACTTGTACTTATCTTCTATGAAAAGGAAAAAAAAAAAGCCTCTGGTTTTGGCTGAGATAAAGTTAATTTTCTTTCTTGTACCTGGTACAGTGCTGTGTTTTGGATTTAGGATGGGAATGATGTTGATAACACACTGATGTTTCAGTTGTTGCTACATAGTTGTAGTGTCTACGCTAAGTCAAAGACTTTGAGCAGGTGCCCAAGAAGCTGGGAGAGCACAGCCAGGACAGTTGACCCAGACTGGCCCAAGGGATATTCCCTGCCATATATCGTCGTGCTCCATATAGAACTGGGGAAGCTAGCTGGGAGGTGGGATCACTGCTTGGAAACAGACTGGGAATCTGATGTTTGGTCCTGGAGGTGTGGAGGAATTGCATTTGTGCTTCATTTGTTTTATATTTACTATTATTGTTTATTCTCTTCCTTTGTTAACCTATTAAACTTTCTTTATCACAAACCATGAGTGTTGTGTTTTGTTTTTCTTCTACCCCGTTCTCATCTTCATCCCCTCATCAGGGGGGAAGTATGATGGAGTGTCTGTGTGGTCCTTAGTAACCAGCTGGGGTTAAACCATGGCAACTAGAAATTAAATTTCACTAATTTTTAATATACAAATCTCTGCTGGTGCCCTCACTTGGTCTTTATCAGATGCTAATATTGGATATGGTACATGAGGTATCCTGGGGGGTGGAGTGGGTGTTCTACAATGCAGAGGAGTTGACAGTGGTGCCCTCGCTTGCTTGTTTTCAGTGTATTGCGGTTTATGTGTGCCTGCTTAAGTGGATTTACAGATTATATTATCTAGTTTTAACTACATTAACCCTCACAAAATAGGCAAATGGCTTAAAAAGATTCCTGCAAAGAAAAATTATGATTGAAGATAATACTGAGAACAAGGAAGCAACAGGAAAATGGCAGAGCTCTTTGTCAGCCATGTGAGATCAAAACCAATGGTGATCTGATCAGACCTGACAATAAATTGATGAAAAAGAAATGTCATGATTTAGTAAGTGCAGCTAATGCTGCACTCTTTCCATTGGGATCTATGTATCTTTGTGAGGTACCTTTTTTTGGCTATGATACCCATTAAAACCAAGTATGGAAATAAACTAACTTAGAACCAGACCTTTGAATTGCTGTATCTCAAAGTGTTCTATAAAGATTTTTTTTTTTCTAAAAAATATTTTCCAGTCACATAGCTGTCATTAAAAGTATTATAAATATAGATTATTTTATAAATATTCATATGTCTGGCTGTGCTAATATGTACACTAAAAAATACACAAAGAAATAAAAAAGGATATGCAAAATGCACAGATCCACGATAATAATTTTATTTACTTAACTCTATGTTATTATTTTTTAACAATGATATTAATAGTTAAAGATCACTGTTCTACACACCTAAAGAGGTAGTAAATTGAAAAGCAAGCTCAATTTTTTTGATACTGTTCTTTAGTATGACATAATCAATTACAGCAGCTGTGTTAATATTTCAACAGGTAAGGAAGACATTTAAATCATGAATAATCAGGACAATTTATTTTGCTTGTCAGAAGTATTTGGCTTTTGCTTACATTGGTTTTGAAATATTTTTGGCTGTACTAGAGGATCAAGCAAGTGACAATGACAGTATTGCTGAAGGAGAGTGAGATATCCTATAAAATTGGCTGTAGAACACAAATTTCTAATATTCAAATTAAAAGTTATGATAAGCATGGCACTAGGTTCCTACTTTTTAATTGTGGTATCCATACTTTTTTGCTGTCAATCATTTTTATACTTTGAGATCTTAAGGTACTTTGAAAAGCAAACCAATTCTGTTCTTCTTTCTGCCAGAAGAGAGTTTAATTTTTGTCTTTTCAATTTTTTAAGCATATCTAGAAGACTGTGAGAATATGTGTTAAGCTATGTGAAGAGCAATTGTATTTGCAAACATTATTTGAGTTGCAAATTTCTTTCATATTGCTCTCTTTGCATATGTTTTTCAGATTTTTCACATGCTCTTTTGTGTGTGTTCTCTGTATTTTAAAAGTAGGTGTTTCAAGTATACCACTGAGGAACTGTAAGCCACAAAGGTGACATCCTTGACGGGGAAGAAAGTGATATCAGGTTGTTGTGGTTTGACCTGGCAGAGAGCTTAAACCAACCACAGTGCAATTTGCTCACTTTCCCCCTCAGTGGGATGGGGAGGAGAGAATTGAACATAAACATATAAAACTGGTGATTTGTGATTAAAAACAGCTTAATAGGACAGAAAAGGATGATAATAATAATCATCATCATCATAAAAACCTATACGAAACAAGTGATGCACCATGCAATTGCTCACCATCTGGAACTGATGCTCAGCTTGTTCTTGGGCTGCATGCCTCCCAGTCAATTCCCCCAGTTATACATGGGGCATGATGCCATATGGTTATGGAATATCTTTTTGGCCAATCTGGGTCAGCTGTCCTGGCTGTGCTCTCACAGCTTATTGGGCACCCTTCTACTTCTCATTGGCAGGCTGGTATGAGAAGCTGAAAAGGCCTCGACTGCTTGGCAACAACTAAACCATCAGTGTGGTATCAACATTGTTCTCATCCTAAATCCAAACTACAGCCCTGTACCAGGTGTTAGGGAGAAAATGAACTGTATCCCAGCTGAAACCAGCACACAAGTCTAAAATCTGAAAACCTGGTTAGTGTTTTTTGGTATGAAAACAGATTGTCTACATTTTGGCTTATTTATATATATATATATATATATATATATACACACATATATATACCTAAAAAAGAATTAAAATAGCATATTTTGGTTTTTTTGGAATCAAATCAATCGCTTCAGACATCTAAACAGGCAGAACAAATTTCCCAAAAGTCAAAATACTGTGGACCTAGCTCCCTTAAAAATCAGGTCACAAGTATTGTAATGGGTCCTGGAGCATACAAGGCACATTTGAAAATCCCATACCACACATAGGGGATAAATTCTTTGAAAAGATCTGAGTAGTTTTGACGTTTTAGAGAAATGATACTTGGTCTGAAGTTCCTTTTAACTTTATTAGTAAATATTAGTACTATAGGTATCTTTTCCAGATGTCATAATGCTAGTTTCTACAAGTGATACCACTTTTTGAAATTTATAAATTTACCAATCTGGACTTCCTGGAAAGTTTTGTTTGTTTGTTTTGAAATACACTATACTCTAACACAATAAGTTTTATATATCTATTATAAAAATTATGGAAAAATTGTTAAATATGGGATTCGGAAAGAACTTCTAAAGTACTAGTAGGTAGATACAAGAACTGGTTATGCTTTTGCCCCTTTAACTGGAGCTACAGCTGTCCTTTTTTGATAGTTCCAAGCCTTCTGATTTCCAGCATGAAGTGATTTGTGATAGATTTATAACCATTTTCTTCAGGCTTGTCTTGTCCTTCTGTTCAAACGTCTACATTCCTTCTTAGTGTTGCCATTCAACTTGTCTTTATTAGCAAACAGTAACTTCCACTTGCACTGTAAATTGGCATTGCTAATCTTACCTCAGCTTTGGGCCTTATTTTCTGTGTGCTAGCATGGACTTAGATGCTCAGAAAATAAACCCAGTCAGGAAACTGATGATTGAAAGCTTTTTTTAAATGACTAATTAGTTCCTTGACCCAGTTCACTGCATAGTATTTGGGTTGGTAGAAAGGTGCACGTGATGCTGAGGCAGAAACTGACAATGGTGGAATTGGGGAAAAGAAATAAAAAGTAGTGTATTAGTTTATGCAGGCATAAATTCTTTTACTTGGTTCTTATAAAACAGGGGATTTTCCATTCTCTGAGCATCCTAGGAACATTTCTCTGCACGTGTTCCAGTTTAAATCCATTTTTCTTTAATATATGTTGCCAGAATTCTGCATGGAGGCTCGTTAGTGCAATGTAAAATAGCATAAAGACTTCTCTTACTCTACTGAAATGATCTTTTCTGATTTAAGGTCATGTTTGCCTTGTAGGGTTGCATCACAGTGGTAGCTCAGTTGTCCTGAGATTGACTAATATGTTATGATCTTCGTTTCCCTAATAGGTTTTCAGTGTATTAGTTTCTGAGGAACTGCCATAGAACTGGATTTAGGCATAAATAGTTGTGTATGGTGACAGACTGATGTGTCTGCAAAATCGTCATGGTACACAATTGCTCCCATAGCTCATCCTCCCTTAGCAGCTCAGGGTGCCATGATCGCACAAGCATTAGCCGCAGCCACATGAAATTATGCTGCCTGTGTACTCAGCTTCATCCACCCACTTCTCTTCTCCAGCCCTGTCAACTCAGCTGCTAGAGGGGACAACAAAATAGCAGTTCATTTCAGTGTGGGGGAGTAGAAGATGGATTGAAGGGCTTAAAGCTGGCCCCTACTTCTAGCAGGCCTGGGTGTTTTTTAAGTTTCATAGCCACATATTACTGGGACTGGGGAGTTTTACTCAGTTGCGGCTTTTCTCCCCTCCCCTTCGTTTCTCCAGGTTGGAGGCAGCATGGTGTTCTAGGAGAATTTGGCCATTGACAGAGGTGAGCATGGAGCAGACACCGGTATCCTGACGATCTGATGCTGGAACTGAAGTTCTTTTGACCTGGGTTGTGCCTGTCTCACTTCTCTGCTGGTGCTGTCAATGCTCTGTTGTTATCCTCAGAGAGGGTGCGCTGACCCAGCCCTGAGTCAGAGAGGGGTTTCTGCAGGAGGCATTGGGACTGTGACCATCTGTTATTGCTGGTAAGGATGTTGCTTAGCTCAGCAACACACAAACTTCTTGGGAAGACGTTCCTGTCCTGGTTCCTCTGTCATCCCCAGGAAATACAGTTTTGATGCTTGTTGATGCTGAGAAAGTAAGTAATTTTATCCTCTCCTTGAGGGCATCAAAATCCAATTTGGTATACAGCGCTAAGAAGCCTTGAGCGCTGAGCCTGTGTCCCAACCTCATCCTTTGTATTATTAAATGTCATGGCACTTCTATTACTCCAGTCCCCAAGTCACCCAGTTTTTCCTTTATCATAGTTCAGTTCTCTGTATTGACACATGGTTAGGAGGCATTGACATCACTCCCACTTCTTATGCCAGGCAATTTTAAAAATATTTAGTAATACTGTTCCCAAAGATGATCTTTGAGTAACTGCACTACTAACCTCACTCTAGGGCAGAGGTCTAGCATGCAGGAGTTGACATCTCCTCCATATCTACTTCTTTGCTGCTTACAATTGTAGCATTAATCCCCATTTTATGTAAAACCTCTTTGTAGCATATTAAAGAGGTCTGGATAAATCCTATCCTGCTTTTTCTTTGTCCATAAAATTTGCTCCTTTATCAAAGACATTCAGTCATTCTAACAGGATTACTTTGGTAGTCATGTCATTTTATCTCATTTTCCTTTTACCCTTATATAATGGTTTATTTTCTTCAGAAGTTGTTTTAGATCTTTTGTACTCTAAGATCAGAGTAATGTGTTTAGGTGTGTAGATCACTTTTTTTCTATACTGTTTGCTGACATAGAAACAGCATAGCAATAGAGAAGTAGGACAACATTAGCTAATGACATGTTAGGCTGTTTCTGTAATATTCTTTTCAGTTATGGTTGTTATATTTCAAAAAGGAAAAAATATTGAAAAAGTGTTCAGAAATAGCTTTAAGAATGTTTGTGGGCTTCTTGTAACGTTAGGTACAACATGAGGCTTAGAAAGCTCATCTGTTCAGTATGTTTGAGTGAGGATTCAGATGTAATTTGATCAGAGTCTACAAATAGGTGCACAAAAATGAGATTTCTAGTATTTCATGGCCTTAAAACAGTAAAGAATACAAAAAGGTCCAGAAGCTCAAAACTGAAGATAGACAAATTCAGACTACTAAATAAGGTGTATATCTTTTAACAATGAAGGTAACTAACCTTTAGAACACATGATTTAGGTTGTCATTACTTGAAATCTTTACAAAGACACTTAGTTTTGATTTAATAGTGGGAGATTATTTGGCCTGTACAGGAAGTGTAGTCATGCTAATTTAGTTATAGTCCCCTTTGGCCTTGATATTTTTCTACTTCTCTGTTAAAATTCTGAAATATAAAACAAGTCCCTTCCAAAAAGCAAAAGGAAGGAAATGACATTAACCTCTGTTTTCCATTTGCTGCCTACAATGCTCGTATTTTCATTTTCTATACTCAGGAGGAAAAGACATTACAGAATGAAATCTGCTTGCCCTCCTGTCTTGATAATCTGCAAAAGATGGTGTTTTTTAATCATAAACGGCTGGAAATGCTATCTTCTTTTTGTAATACAGCAAAGTTTGTCATTTAGTGAAGATTATTTGAGCTTGAGTTAATTCCTAGCCAGTCTTTTAAAAACAAGCATTGCTTTATTTGTGCTGTGTGAACTAAAAATAAAACCACATTTGAAAAATATCGATAACCACTTAACAGAAGTGGAACAACTTGCCTTTTTATATGAGGGAATCCAGTTGTAGACTATACAGGGAAGTACTGGGGTTTTTTTGGAGCCAAGTTTTACGGAGACAGACAAATATTCACTGAGAAATATGAGCAGACATAGAAAACAGCAGTGATGATCAGCCATGCAAAGTGTAGGAATAGATGGTCCAGTGGTTGAAGTTGCTCTGGTACGGGAATGTCTTGGCTTTTCTTAATAAAATCTTAGGAGTGCTATGCTTTACACTTATTATTAGGTGTAAAAAAAGGAAAATTATTTAACCTGCTGTATCTCTCCAGACTTAATTAGTGAATAATTAAGAAAGAATTTTTTTAAAAACTATTAGAAGGATAAGGAAATAAAAATGAGTAGGCTTAAAAATATTGTATCTTAAAATATTTCATTCTGTCACTTTCCTGTATTTTGCCTTGTCATATCAGCTCTTTGTGTGTTATTTAAACAATGTAAAAGTTACCATCACTTGAGGGGAAAAAAAAAGCATGAGTGCAGAGATAAACACAGTTTGTGGTTTTTTAATTTAGGAACATTTTCACTTTAAAAGCACAGAACTACTGATTATTGTAGTAGCAGTCCTTGACATTGTACAAAATCTAAAAGTCATAGGACTGAATTAACTGTGACCTTTCAAGAGGAATCTTAACCTAGATGAAAGAATTAAAAATGGATGAGCAGTCTTTGACAGATGGATTAATGGATTGTCATCTAGTACACTTTTGATACCAAAATTGTTTAATTAGTGCTCTCTTTTGTAACCAACTGACACTGACAGTAGCTGAAAGTTGAAACTGATGCAATGTCATGAATATAATAAAAAGTCTTAAGGGTCTAAGGATAGGAAATCAACAGTTTCTTCTGCATAAAGAAAACATAATGTTCTTCAGTGTTCAACCACATTTATACTTATTTTTTGCTTGAAACCTGATTCAAGGACATTAAAACAAATGTTAATGGAGTTTTACTGGAGAAGCCTGCCTTTGCCTTCTGAGTAATGAAAGCATAAGTAGACACTACGGTACTTTGGCTGGAGTTCTGTGATATATTTATCTGGAGAATTTTTGTTCCAAAATACTTGGGATTATTTATTTGGGATTTAGGAAACACTTACTTTAGAAATGTGGCAAGGCTGAACATAATAGTATAGTTTTATTCTGTAAGGGCAAAATTTGAAGGACTTGTCAATTAGAGCAGATGTCCGGGATGAACAATGCATTATTTTAGACACTTTTAAAGTGTTGAACCTGCATATTGCTTCAGCAGGTTTTCAGTGCACCATTTTGCCCTATAGAAAAAACTTTAGGGAAAATCTAGAGTAGTTTGGACTAAAGCATCATGTTAATTGATCTGAAGTATGCGCTTGGTAAAGACATTTTAAAAGTTATGTACTTGATAAAAACATTTTAAAAATAATTGGCATATTTGTATCAAACTTGTTAGATAAGCTTTCTTGTTAAAAAAATGCATGATTTATTAGAACAAACCTCAACCCAAACATGGAATTTACTGTAGCATTTTCTGCTGCTCTTAATAAAAAAAATGCTTGTTCTTTGTACAGCATGATTTTATAAAAATCACTTATTAAACAAAAGTGCAGAACTTTACAAACTACTGTTTAGGCAGTCCGTCCATGTTTGCTTGAACTTAGAGTTCAAATCTGCTGTTAAAATAAAAAGTCTTTAAAAGGTATAAAAGTAACGTCACCTTAAAAATAAGTTAAATGTACATGTTGAAAACATTTGAATTGCTATTTATTGAAACGATATGTGAACACAAAAGCTGAGGTTGTTGAATTATTACCAGTAACTAGGAGGGTTGCAGATAGGCTATGCTCACAATAAAACCTAATAGAACAATACTGCAGGACTGAGAGTACAGAGGATCAGCTAAACGATAATGAGATATAGTTCACACTCTTCTAATGATATAATTGTTAGTATTATAAAGAGGGAATAATTATTGTTATAACCAGTAACATTGGTGTGACTGAAGACTTGTAATGAACAGAACTGGAGAACAGCAGTGCGTTTTCATTTGATCACAAATCTAAGTAGAAATTTCAGGACTTCTTGTCCTTCTAGGCATTTGAAAAACAAGTATGGGTGACTACTGCTTTTCTCTTGTGAGTGACTACAGACGCCCAAAGACATTTTTGACAAGGTAAATAGGATCTGAAATTCATGAGATTTGGGGAATGAGAATGAGGCTTGAGCAAGAGAAACGAATGTTACTGTCTTGTGTATAATAAAAAGGGATGGGGCACTAATTATGTTTTCTTAAAACAGAGACATTCTGAGAACTACATATAATTATGGAAATACCGGGAAAAGTCAGAGACTATAGGTTTTCAGTTGTTTGCACAGTAGTAGTCACAGGGCTTAGGTTACAGTCCCAGGAACAAAGACAAATCTTAGCTGTGCTGAGTGGTTCAAGATTTAATGTAGGC